>JAIUZE010004569.1:0-78901 GCA_022085475.1 Heliosperma pusillum | reverse complement strand
TACACAAATTAATGGAGTAATCAATATTTATTTACTTTTTACTTATCTAAATATTTTCTTTTAAAAATGAACTCTGGTACTCACTGAAAATAGATTTTCACAAAAATCGGAATAATATAATTTCAACTCTTAACTACATAGTAGTTCTTTTTTCTTTAACTGAACAGAGTTAAGAAGACAACATTATTAGCATGATCTGAACTCAGATTGTAAATCTAATCTTTCATAACTTTACTCGTTAAACTATTGATTTCTAGAGTATTGCTTTCTTATGACCACTAGCTTCATTCACAAATCTTTGTATAGTAAAGTTCTCCCTCCGTCCCGCTCATTTGTTTATCTTTGGTTTTTGCACATTTATTAAGAAAATGGAAGGGGGTCATTTGTGGTTGTACTTGATAGATGACAAGTGGACAATAGTCTCATTGGGTGATCAAGTTACTCATAGACTATCATCTTAATATAGAAAGGTAAACAAATGAGACATCCTAAAATGAAAATGGTAAACAAATGACCGGGACGGAGGGAGTATGTTTTAGGAAGCTCAAAATTTAGAATCTAGACTATCCATATAAGAAAGTGTGTTATCTTTACCGAGTGATATTAGATCTTGATACCAGCTGACGTGCGCAAATCAAACCACATTTCAACTCTATTCTCTCGATACCACATTTCAGTTCGATTATCTCGATACTATTCGGTGACACTCTACCACCATCCATGATATATCCATCCAAAACTGATTATCTCGATACTATTCGGAGACACTCTACCACCATCCATGATCCATCCATATAATGTAGTTCACATTGTTAATTTTTGGGGATCAATGCGCATGATGCGCGTGGTACAAACATAGAGAGGTGACCACCAACATCCATTACATAATATAATCAACTTATGAAAGGCATGCATGGACCCCATAACCTAATCCTGTAACGTTGAATACTCTCTCAAAAGGATTTGCACGGGTTTTAACTTTTGTCCATATTAATTAATCACATCTTTAGGGCACTAAATTCCTCAAACATTCTCTCATAAAAAGTCACTTTTAGGATTTTTGTTCATTAATGACGAGTTTTTTGTAGACTTCAAAGTTCATACAAATTAGTGCACGCGATCTCTTATTGGTTGGTCAGCTATATTTTATTCAGAACATTTATATATTAATATTTATATTATTTATGTCCTTTTCTCAATTCTTTGCCTGGAGAAATTGGACCCACAGACCGACTCGAGGGCCATCCATATGAAAATGACGTCTCGCCTAAATGCATCATCATTCTGTATGCCGGGACCGGGTCATATAAAGGTCACCTAGCTAATGTTTCCAAGAAGCAAGCTTGCTTGCCCTTGTAGTTAGATAAATATTACCGAATAAAAGTATAAATAAAAACGGTAAGTCTCTCTTATGATGTTCACTTGCGAGTGATAGTGTGAACTAAAAAAAAAATAGTAAGTCTCTTTTATGACCGTCACTTGCTTATGAACATCTCACAACCCATCTTTAACTTAAACTTTCACTTGCTATTTCACTTACATATTGTGAGAGGTAACAAGCTTGTGACTGTCTTAATGCCGTTAATACTTTATTGAGAGACATGCATTATGTGGAACATTTGCTAATGTTATACTTGAGTGTAGGGAACAATTGAAGGACCTATCCCGTTTGAAGCTAGTATATCATGAGAAGAGAAAAGCTTACGGTGTTGCGGATTGTATCGCTACTAATTCCATGAAGGATACTAGTCTTTGTAATGGTCGTTATTTTGATTGGGATAGTGCCCCATCTTTTGTAATTCATGCTTGTAATTTAGGCTCTTTGATGGCCTTGACGCCTCTCTTCCCCGACCCCCCGCCATAATGTATTCAGATAATTGGTTATGTTTAGTTTAAATATTTTTCCTTTCGTCCAAATAAATAAATAAATAAATAAATAAGCTTTTGATAAAAAAATATTCGTCACAAATGAGAATTTGTGTTTAAAAAATAGAGGTAATGTTACAAGCATTGTTATCGTGGAAAACTTATATTTATAGTCAGTCAAATTAGGTTAAAATTAAAAAGTTTGGCCAACTTTAACTTTTGTGATGACTACAGAAAATGGCGGTAATGTTTTTCAAATCAATGATCTTGTAACGATCATCAATTTGAGAAATTAAAATTGTTGCTTTCGGAACTCGTGCTCGTGGCCATGCGCTATAACCCGTCAAAGTTTTTTAATGCAAAGAAAGGTATGCCTTAGAGAACGAAAAAAATATATACATGTATCATGATGTAGAATAAATAGGAACTTTAATTAACACATGTTCAGGAAAAAAAACTTAATTTATCCGTTTTACTCATTCACACTCTTTGAAAAATTTTCACCTACGAACTACAAATTCTGATTCCATTATTTATTACAGACACACCTATCTTATTGTTGATATCTACACTCATTTAATTGGTTCCTTAGTGATCATGGCAAATTTTATCTTAAGGGGGGTAACAGTTCAGGTCCTCTGTAAACCCTACTTCATTTATATGACAGGTTTTTAAGATCTTCTTGTAAGAGCACCATATTCATATTACTCTCTTTGTCCCAGTGTTATTTACGTTTGCTTTATTTTGTAAGAATAACATAAAGTCAAAATATAGCAAGCGTAAACCATTGGCTGGGACGCATGAAGTACAAATAACTATGGTCAATACTAAGACAATATATAAAAGAATTTAAGTTAAATAACTTGGTTATGACTAATTCATATAATTTACGACAGACTTAAGAGAAACGTAACAAAATACTATTAATCCACTCAAACCCGCACTCAATATACAAAAGATGAGAGAGTTCCGTCTTAACTACTAAACTAAAGTCTCTTTAGCAACCCTTTTTCCCTGTTTTTGTCGATACATTGTAGATAAAACTTTAGTGATTACATTAGTATGACTGCTACTAGTATAGTAACGAAACAAGTAACAAAAACAGTGAGACATAACATAGAATAGTTAAATGATATTGTGGAAGAAGGTGAATGGTGGAGGATGGGGTCCACATGAAAGAAATGATGGTGTGCGGGAGGTTACAGACGACTTACCAGTACGTGGCGGCTAATGGTCCGGCGTGAGTTAGCCCTAGATCATTACGGCTACCCGTTTTTTCTATTACACTTCGTTTGCTAGATGTGGGTCCGTGTCCGTTATCCCCTCTATTCACGGCGGGTCCCATTCATTCGAATTAAAATCCTCTTCATTTAGTAATAATACCGTTCTTTCTTCTAATTAAAATTATATAAAGAGAGTTACGAGTACAAATGAATTTAGATTTACAGAATACTCATTTGTCCTATTACATTCACACCTTTGAGCACCCCAAAGGTAACCTATTATTCTATAAACCAGTCCAAAGGGGGACATTAATAATAAAATTCCCATAAAGAAAAATAGTTAAACCATATAGAATTCGTATATTGGTGATATATGATACTTATAGTCCCTCTAACTTCAATAATACACATATACGTAATGTTCATTAATAAACATTTGAAAATAAGATGACTAAGGATAGCATATAATGTGAAACTTTCTTCAAAATGTATTAGGCCGAGTAAGTTTAGCTCACGACCAACCATACCGAATTTCTTTTAGGCTCGAATCTCAGTCCATAAATTTTAAATTTTCAATGTCCTGTTTAGTAACAATTCAAACCACGAGCTAACCACAATTTATGATTTTAATAACTAATATTTGAAAATATTGCTACTTTATAAATTAATCAAATAATTTACCTTGAAAAAGCATTATAAACACTTTATTATATTAATGGTTAACTTAATTAAATTATACGAAGTATTTAAATAACAATTAATTTCTTTTACTTGGTGAAAATAATTGGCAAATCCTATTTTCCGGTCTAGATTGTAATAGATCAAAAATTCAGCTTTTATTCGTTCTTCAAAAATTTTAGGTATTGTGTTCGGTCCACCTAAACTACTTTCTTGGCAATCGATCTAATCCCTGGCTCATTCACTCGGACGTGTAAGGCTCTCTTCTTTTCGATATACATTTACTTTACTTTTGTTCAGGTTTATTTAGTTCTGTTACATAATTTGGGATGGTTGTAGGATGTTAGAAAAAGTCGTGTAGCTACTAGAATTCTTCGTATGGGTTTGTTACACCACCTTATGCTTGCTATAATGAAACACAAAATAATTTAAGCTGGTCATTAGTGTGTGACTCACCTAAGTTTTAAGATTCTGCCACATCTGCTTTTCACTAACATTTATTACTAGTTTATTGTTCAAACTTTCTTCAAACTCAGCTCAGAGTTTATACATTATCCTTCATACTCACTTAAGACTCTACTTTTTCCTTCACTTTTGTTGTAAGATCTCTTAAACAAAAATAAAACAAAAAAATTACTTGTGCAAGTCATTTATTGGGTGTCATATATAAAAAATTGGGGTCATGACTCATGTAGAGTCTTAGGTTGAGTTTTGGATTTCCAAGACTAAATTTAAAACTTTGCTAAGATTTTAGTGGATTATTGGGAGTCAACTCACCAATAATCTTACCCTTACTCTTAAAGAGTAAGTAATGAAATTAAAAAAATGAATGGAATTACCCATAATATATATTACTCATTGTTTAATCAATAAAACACCCTCCATTTTTTCATAACAACCAACACCCACCACTTATTAATCCCGCGTGCCATTGATGTATGCGTGATTTACATTATTTCAAACTCCATTCCTTAACCATTTTGACTTTAATTGCGCCCACATGGGCATTTTCACTAACACTTTCCACTAGTTTGTCCGATTTGCTCTCCCGAGTGATAGTTATCACATACAATCACGGGCTTCGATGCACTTCCGATACCATTTTGGAAATTTGGGGGAAAAGGATGGCAAGCTTATCAAGGTCCACTCGACAACAACCTAGACTCAAAGCGTTAAGATGGCCAAAACTAGCTTGGAGGAGACCAATAAAATAGACTTAGGAATGAACCCTTGTCAATAAGAGTGAATTGGTGCCTTTGTTTTTTAGTAAAACCCGCCCCAGTTAGCTTCAACCCATTTGGGTTCCTCACAACCCCGCGTGGTCTATATCGACCAGCTGGGGTCCAGAGTATTCTTCCCCGGTTGAATAAGTCAACCCACCCGGGTCTCTTTTCTGTGGAAAGAAAGGTTTAAGTAGGTGGGTCTTGCCCATTTAGACTACAAGTATAAATAGAAGAATGATTTTTTTGTAGAATCTCCTCTTGTTCAACGTTCTTTAATGTGCAAATCTCCTCTTAATTAGTTCTTGCATGTTATTAAGTAAAAATCTAAACCTTGATTGTCATATGTAAGACCAAATGTTCAATAACCTTTATTGCTTTTATTTATGTGTTTAATAAGCCTGATTCGTGAGTAGTATCTTCACTAGAACTCGATTAATCCATGTCATGTGTCATTTACTTGATTAAACCCTATTTAGATTAATTGTTAAGGAGTTGGTTAAGGTTATTTAAAGGATTTGACTTGTTTATGTTTTATTTGGGATTGTTGCTAACTCTTGACCTCGGCCTGACCATCGATGGGAATTGATTAGGTTGGGATCCTGCTCACCTCATCTAGACTAGTTGTCGACTTAGGTTGAACTAGTGAGGGAGGTTACCTTTAGTTGTCAGCTTGAACTATAACAACCCCCCTCGCCTAGAAGCCTTCAGTTAGGCCTTCCGAGTGCGACATAAGGTTACGACCTCGATTTCCAGATTTAAATTAAATTGTTTAAATAAATGGGAAAATACCAATCAAGGTCGTCTAATTACAAACTAAATACAACTCAACTATAAAAAAATGTTCGACTCGTGAACCGCATCCGAATCATCGACATATCATCCATACCTGTTAATCGACTACTCACCATTCGTCGGACCAATATAATATTATAATTTAAATTCCATGTAAAACAGTCATACGATTATTGATTGATAGTCATAAGATAACACCATTAAAAAAAGTTAAGAAAAAATAGTGAAAATCATTTATTTTTCGATAATCACCAATAACATAAGAACAATATTTAACATGAAAAGCTAAAATATCGATAAAGATGATTTGTTAAAAGTAATTTTTTTAAATAAAAAACCGTAAAGTTATTTATTTGTTTTTCGGTGAAAAACTAAAATGGTTGGAGACAAAATAAAAAAGTTGCTCTGTCATTTTTTAATATTCTTGTAATGGTTGTAAGTATCATCTTATAGCTAGTAAGATTTTATCATATAATATTCGTATGTTATTATTGATTACTTCCTTTGTATTAGTGATTTCTTCGAAAATTAAAATATCTCTTACAATAAATATAAAAGATAAATAAATTAATAAGACGGATAGAGCACAAATAAGGATAGAGTGTATTCTATAAACTTATAATCAACAATATTTACAATAGGAGATGAAGAGGAAAGCAATAGTTTGGTTGATGGTGCAAAGAAGTGGAGAAGTGAAGCAAAAGCCACACACGTGATCCTAGTATTATGGTGCTCCACTGCTCCCCACAATTTGCCTATGTGTCACTTTTTGTTATTTTAAATATATAAAATAGAATTGCCTTTATATTTTGATTAGTCATGAGTATTTCAATGAAAAAAAGTTATGAAAAATTTGGTTTGGGAGAAGGGTGTCCAACTCCGCATGGAATTTAGGGGATGTTCGGTGTGTAGAGTGATAAGAGAATAATCAAAATCATCAAAATAAAATAAAAACAAAAGGAAGTTAAAGGAAGATAATAACAAAATAAATAACGAATTATTTATGAAATACTCTGTAATAAGAATATCTAGGAGATCGATGTTATACTAATTACTAAGACCTCGTTTGATTGTTATACGGGAATTAATTTCACACGATTTTACAAAACACTAGAATATTAAATTAATACAAAAGTTTCCAACTACCTAGAGGGATAGGAAAATTTACACAATTTATGGAAAAAGGAAAATCGCGCCCTCACTTGAGGTTACCCTGCACCCGATAAAACCCAAAGCCGAATCCGAGACCTACCCACAAGCAAGTGAGGTTTCATCCTAAACCAATTGGTGATAAGAAGAGTGTCCCAGTTACTTATAAAGTAGTCCATTCACTCATATTTTACCATTATTATGGGATAATACACATCACACACATATGGGAAGAGACCTCAATATTAGGTATCAGAATTTCTGAAACACGAAATCCCAACCCTACCATCTCTTTGAGACGAGACAGATTACGTCATGGTCCAAGGTCTACCATGGGTGAGAAATTAAAGAGGCAGACCCAAAGCTACAAATAACCAAAAGTGAGACAAATCGAGAGATTAACACCATATTATCTTGGCGCCCAAGACGGACCCAAATGATCATAACTCACGTTAAACTACGAATTGTTAGACCTATTTGAAGAAATGAAGTCGTTAGAAGAATGCCTCTCAAATCTCATGACATATTATGAAAAACATTAACCTTGCTCTCAAGAACAACATTTTCTATATCGACGAAGAGCGCCTATATACTACGGTGACGTAGTCTCATCTTAAGGACCAGTTCAAGATTATAGAAGGGTCTAAAGTTAGTCTTCTCATTGCAAGCAAGTTAAAGGTGTGTCCATTACGAATTACGATATACTCTCTCCAATCCAAAAGTTAGTAAAATTAAATTTTTTTAGGTCAATCTTTGAAACTTTGATTGTAAATAGATTAAAGAGTATAATAAAATTTTGTTTTTAGAAAAATGTCACATATATATGAAGAAAAGTCTGGTCAAAAGGTGGCATCAGCACCACCTAAAATTGGTGTTACTAATTGCTTGAACTTACAAAGTAAATTTTGTGTTTTTCGGGAGATTGGTCCTCCTTACACCTAAGTAATTATAATATTTTATTTTATTCATTATTCTCTAGGCGTAAGGAGGATCATCGTCCAGAAGAACCCAAAAACATTTGGAATTTACATGACCTATCAGGCTATCAATTGTCTTTCAATAGGAGTCGAATTGCCTTACGTTGGCCTAGCCTTGGTCTTGTTTAGAAAAGATAATGTATGTAATAAAAAAAAGTCTAATCACATTTGACTCTGACATATGAATTGGTCAGCCATTGTCTGATCCCAGGCTTCCACACCCCAACATAATACTCAAAATTTGCTGAACCACATAGAATTTATAAAAATGTAGCTTGTAATAAGTTATAAAACGATCGTACTAGACTAGCCAAAATTAATACAAAATTACCTCATGATTGTCATTTCTGCACGTTAAATTTCATTTCATAGTTTAATACCACGAAATATTTGTAATTGTTAATCTTAATTAAAGGCTTTAAATGTAAGATTAGAGATGACAACAAATTGAGAGTGAAGAAAGTGGAGATGAAAATGATTGTCTTGAAGCTCAATATTAGCATGGGGAAGGAATATGCTTTGGCATGGCCCTTTGTCATATCCATACAAATCTCGAGGCATCCAACCTTTCTGGGAGTATGATTGTGATTAGCTTAATTTATGTGATAAGTCTCTTTTTAGGGAAGAAATTGAACAACAAATGACCAAAACGGAGAGAGTATAAGAATATTAAGTACTCTGTATAACTGTTTTAGGGGTCGTTTGGTTAAAGATGTTGGAATTGAATGGATTGGAATATAACTCCATAGAGGTATGAGGTTCCAAATTCATTCTCACCTAAAGTTGTTTGGTTCATCGTAATTTTATAAAAGAAGGGATGAAGTTTGATACAAAGGGAGGAAGATGGGTATGAGATTTCATGGGGTTGGAATGAAGTTTGATACCCAAGGGGTTCTAACTCCATTCCAAAATGGACCAACCAAACATTAGAATGAAGCAAATCCATTCCAATTCATTTCAAGAAGGCCAACTAAATTAAACGCCCCCTAAGTAGTAGGGCTGAGCAAAAATATACGATACGGTTTTATTATACGTATCCGATACGATATACGGTTTCAATTATACGGATTTCCGTATATCCGATACGAATTTCCGTATATACGATACGGTTTATAAAAAACCGTATCGGATACGTATCGGCAAAATTTAAAACCGGATATACGGTTTCCGATACGGTTCCTATTTTTAATATAAAATATAAAAATAAAATCATAAAACCACTAAACGTCGAGTATGTCCGTGACTCAATCGTATTACTTGTATACATTTTTAAGTTATTTATTCTTAAAATATGTGATACTCTTTTAAATTATTAAGAAAAATCATAAAATCACAAAAAAAATAAAAACAAGACATAAAATTTTACATAATTAAATGAAAAACCGGATACCGGATATACGGTTTCCGGATATACGGAAAAACCGGATATCCGGTTTCCGGATATACGGAAAATCCGTATCGGATAAGGATACTCAAAATTGAGTTTTTTAAAACCGGATATCCGATACGGTTTTGAAAACCGTATCGGATATCCGGTTTTGCTCACCCCTACTAAGTAGTTACAATTCTATAGGTTGTATATAAAAATTCGCATAAGTATTCCGTATAACTGTTTTGGCAGTTACATTCCTGTAGGCTGTATATAAGAATTTGTATATTCCTATTATTAATGCATGTTAAGAAACCCAGATAAAATATGTGAGTTGTTTCAAATTGATGAAAAAAGATATAATTTACCGCTTTATAACATAAGGGGCTACTTTCTCCATTGCTCAATTGTCAATTAGTTTTAGGCTCTATTTGGAAATGCATTTTTTTTTTCCTGAGATAGCTTTTTTGACAAAAATAATATGGTAATTTATTTCCATGAAGTGTTTGGCAAATAGTTTATTTGCCAAAATAAGCTAGCTGAATTAAATATTACATATGGTAACATTTTAGATTTCAGATCTTTTATTATATTTTTTTCTTACTCCTACAAGGCTACAATAAATAATACTCCTTTTTAAATAATTATCATACCCTTTTATATACTTTCACAAAAAAAATCAACTATTTTTTCAGTTTATTTGGCAAATAATTATCATACCTCATAATAATGTTGCAATCAATTAAATGTGTACTTTAATTAAATTTTTAATTAAAATAAATCTAGAAATAATGGTGGGTAATCAATTACAGAAAGAGGGAAATATCAAATACGTCTCAATAAATTGGACCGGTGAGAGTTTAAGGCGGTTTGAGTCATAGAGTCATGGTTTCTACGGAGTACTTTCTACGGAGTAAATCCTACGCTAATTCATGGGCTTCTACGTACATACTAACTCAAAAAAGGCCTCATTTATAACAACTCTTGTGTTCAATAAAACTTGTTATTGACAAGCCCAACTACAGTCATGGCCCAATTTTATAGATTTGACGAAATTCTCTGTTTAGTGAAAACCAAGACCTTTAAAGTGTTACGGTCCATTGCATGGTATGAGACATGAATCCCACATCGGTCGTGTGAGTGGTTTGTGTGGGATTTATATAGAATTGAGTTCTACCACCCTTTGAGCTAGCTTTTGGGGTGGGTTCTCCCAATATCTATATCAAAGGTATAGGAGCCAACCACCACCCTTCTGCATCCCCAACCTTGTGGTGACGTCGATATTGCAGTGTCATGTCCTGTCCAATCCGGTCCGCGGATCTTTGCGGTACGTTCAGATCTGGTTCCGGACCGGTGAACACTAAAAGTAAAAATTTGTAGATACTACGCATTGCGGAATTGATTTTGAAATTACCGATTACAATGCGTTAGTTTGAACTACGAAATCCTCTACAATCGATCATGCTTAAGACAAAATTATCTATTGTATCTCTTAAAACCGATCCAAAACTACCAAAGGGTGATATTAAAAACAAATTGTTTTGTATTCCAAACACAACTTGTCTCGTTAAATGGCCTATATTTGACCTATTTCTTATTTAAACAAACATGCACGTCTTAAATAATTAAGAGTTCGTGTATACGCTTTAAAATGATCACAAGATATGGTTGATTTATCGATTTGATAAACAATTAAATAACTTAATTCAAAACCATATTTTGTTTATCTATAAATATTGTTATACAAGAGTTTACTTGTACGGTTGTACCCCGTCAACTGACAAATTGAAGTGTATGTATAAGTGTACAACTTATTAAGCTCTTAGTAATTTCATTTTAAACAATAATTCTACATGTCGACTCGACTTCCTCCTTAGTTAAAGCTTTTAATATGATTGCGACGAAGAGATTACATAACAAAGACCTAGCAACAAATCCAAGTACTAGAAAAGTATGAAGGACAATAAATGTATAAAATTTATTTGCATAAGTGTAGAATGACTACAATAATCTACCATAAGTAAGGCAAGTTCATAGGAATTTAAATTAAGCACTAATTGCAGATGCAGTGAACACATACATCAAAGCTTCGATCTTTTTGTAAGTTTATTTTCAGTCAAGGCAAAGAAGCATAAGGGTAGGCAAAAACTATGATTAATAATGTTATGATTCATTCACATTTCTTAATTATATATTCCATTTAAGTTTTCTAAGAATTGGAAATAGGTAGTAAATTTTAGCTTGAATTAGTAAAATAAGTTGGTAGTTTTTGCAAGTTTTTTCAAAAAAAAAATGAACTAATAGCTTTTAAAAGGGTACTCCGTATCTGATAGATAACACAATAGTTATTAATACTCCGCATCTCTTAAAAATGTTAATAAAAGAAGGTAGAGAAGCTGAATTTAAACAAATAGTTAAGGCAACTAATGTTACCTAGCTACTCCGTATAAATAAAGAGATAATGAGCGATATTCATGCATTTGTTTAAACTCAGTCAACAACATATTTTCCTCAATTTCATTTTACATCGAAAGTAAAATCGCAAATTCTCATTTAAGATGACTGAATCCTTTTAAAATTAAACGATAAAATGTACTGTACATATCATGATAAAAAAATAAAATTTACAATTAATTTATTGTTATTAATTATCACTTTTTATAATTACACTTTTAATATAAAATGAAGATCTTTTTCAAGTTTTAAGTCTTAATACACTTTTAGCCAACTCCTTCATGTTTCATACCCTTTTTAGTATAGAATAGAAAAACAATTAAACAAATAAAGAACTAAATCAAATATTTAAAAGAGTATCTTCATTTATTATTCCACTCTTATTATAAGTCTCCTAATTCCAAACTTACATATTCCTTTGTCAAGTCCCCAACCTTATTATCTCCTTCTTTCCTCTGTTTTACACTTTCACACCCAAAACTCCCAAAAATTGAAACAAAGATCATTTTTTTTTGCTTCATTTCATTACTTTTTTTTTGTCTTATATTAAATGATGATGAAAAGAAGATATAAAGGTTTCAAATTACGGAGAAAAATAACCCGTTTATTCAAATGGGTAACCCGACACAACAAAAATTCATACAATTACGAGAAATTAGACGGTCCAACAATACAAAAAAACAGAGCATTCTCCAAATTATGGAAATGGGGTAAAAATATTAAACGCGGTTTTTTAAAACCGGGTTCCACGCTTGGGTATATCCGGTTGGGACATAATTCGGACCCAAAACCGGGTCGAGTTCCTAAGGGACATTTGGCAGTTTACGTAGGCGAACCGGAAGGCGACACGAGGCGTGTTTTGGTGCCTGTGATGTTTGTTAACCATCCGTTGTTTGAGAAGTTGTTGAAGGAAGCTGAGAATGTTTACGGGTACGATCATCCGGGTCGGATCATGATACCGTGCCCGATATCCGAATTTGAAAATGTTAAGACTAGGATTGCTGCCACTGATAATAAATGTGGATCAACTAATGTCAAGTGTTTGTCGATATTACGACATTAATTGGTTAGAATGTACGATGATATGTGATGGTCGAGATTATTTTTTAAATCTTGGCGCATAATTCATAAAACATCCCTTGAGGGATGTAAAGGTTGTTTAGATTCGAGTTTGTATACAGATTTTCATAGTATAATCGTATTTTATTGAAATTGACAAATTGTCGATGTATATAAAATATTTTGTTCTTATCATCACAAAATTATCCAATGTTGTATATTATTTATTGGAGTTAAAAACGGCCGTTAATGAATTATACAACTGGTTCTAGACAACTTGTTCAATGTTGTTTCATTTGCTACAAAGTTGCTGAGCTTTATATACGAAATTGCCAAAGTATATTATAAGGTTATTTAGTTTAAAGTAATTATTCTTAAGTTCAATAATTTTGTAAAATAGCTAAATAACTTGTAAAATACTTCAACAAATTTGTTAAGGGATCAACAGTTTTAAGACGATTATAATATAACTGGGTGTAAAATAGTATTTTCCTAACTACGTAGTAGTATGGACTATTATTATACGCGTAAGTTTGATATAAGTGGTCTTTGTACGCCTTTTTTTTTTTTTTTATTACAAGAGGTCAAATAAAACCGATGTACCGTAATAAGTAGTCTATGCTCCGTACGGTGTAACGTAAGACGATTTTATACAAAATCAACGGTTCTATTTTCCGAGTTGTGGTAGTTAAGATTTTCAAACAGAGACGGGAGAACTGCTGTTCAAAATTGATTTGTTTACATTTCAGTCGTTTTCTATTTGGTTGGTAAGCAATCAAGATTAGCAAACTAATAATTTTTTCTGGTCCTAAGCAGATTAATAATTCCACGTCTAATCTGTTCGTATTATTTGATAATTCTTGACAAAAAAGTTTTTTTTTTTTTTAAATATAAAAGTCAGTTTATGGTGAAAGATTAATTTGGAATCATGTGTTATGGGATTATCTGGGCAAATTGAATAATAGTGGAGCCGGATTTTGTGCTAATATTTGGTGTCCATAAAATTTATAACAAGCGGACCACATCAAGATTTTATGACACGCTAATAATAAGTGGTTCCTAAACACAAGTGAATCAATAATGTAACGGAGGTGTCGAGAAATCATCTTATGTTCTCAATTAAAAGTTTAAACTGATATTGACCTGGTTTTGTTGTTGAGTATATAAACCTTTACATGATGAGAGTATATGTACTTTAGACTAGTTTGAATAATAGGTTGGCTTACTGGTTCACTTGATATGCTGAAATCTCACTTATCAGAGTAGAATTGAGTTTCTATAGAGATGGATGTGGGTTGTGCCATCAGTCGTGCCGGTCGTGCCTCGTGACGGCCACCGTGCCTGGAGAAAAAAAATGGCACGGCCTAGCTCCACCAATATGGGCTTCAAGTAGTGTTGTGCCAGTGAAATGAAATGGCGGTCCATGCAAATCTCGCAACACACAATGTGTCGTCTCATGACGTGTTTGAGTGTGCCCAAGCAATTCATCTATTTAAGCCTTATTTCTTTGTATTTTGGGCATGCCCAAACGTGCGGTGACTGCTAGGGTAGGCACGGTCTTCTTTCCCAAACGTTGTCCCAAGCATGACCCATGGCGTGTCGTGTCGTGTCATGGCGTGCTGGGCCGTGCCAATCTCGATCTTGTTATGCCAAAATGTCAGTCCATCGGCCCGCGTGCCACTTCTATATCTATATGCCAAAATCTCGATCTTAAAGATAATTAATGGTCTATTATAATCTAAGTAAGAAATAAAATGTCTATTATTTTAACTAAAACATACTCCATTTTTCTCTCTTATGTGGAGAGTTA
Source organism: Heliosperma pusillum (assembly GCA_022085475.1). NCBI lineage: Eukaryota > Viridiplantae > Streptophyta > Magnoliopsida > Caryophyllales > Caryophyllaceae > Heliosperma > Heliosperma pusillum. The sequence continues at coordinate 64,301 of JAIUZE010004569.1, read as the reverse complement.
CCTACCTCCCTGACATCTTTTACGCGACCGGTACCAATATGTAGCTAAAACTCCAAAGGATTATTGACTTCAATTTTGTGGTAATATTTTGAGTTATAGTCATTATTGTGGTAAATCCTTAATACAATGGTTATAAATCTTTTATTAATAGTAACAACTAAATATATAATCAATAAAGAAACCCTATTCTACCATTTTATGTTGTGAGACGATCTAATTATCGTCTGATTTACGTAGTTACGTGCGCTTGTCATGCCTACGTACTTTTTTATTTTACGAAATGTATGCGTATTAATGTGATGCAACAATTGTAATTTTGTGAGATTAAACCTCTACATTATTTGATGACATTCCCATGACTGGCATTTTGTGTTGCACTACAAAGAGTTAGTTCAAATTTATAGCTACGCCTAGTCGCCTACTACAGTTGGGTGCATGTAGCACTCTAATGACGAAATGCGATAATTAAAAAAGGATTTTGCACTTAATCGTACATCTAATCACCGTTTTATATATATTAATCATTTTAATGTATTTACCTTAACGAATTAACGAGGTACATGTAGCTACTGTTGCACTTAATCGTACAAGTTTCCTAGAACTAACTCCAGACCAATACTCATCTAGAACTTTTGTTGCACTTAAAATATGAATTTATAACTTATGTGTCTCAGTCTCCAACTTAATCGTACAAGTAGAGGTGGCAAATGGTTCATTTAGCTTAAGACGAGTCGAGTATTATATCTCTTGTATACAAAATAAATCAAAATGCATAGGGAAGATCAATCTATTTATTTGTATTATATATACAATCGGTCTGATACTTGACCCATCTTAAATTTAAGACGGATAGTGTCATTTTAAGAGACACAATTGAAAAGTTGGTAAAGAGATTGATGACACGAAGTAAGATGTCGATGACAATTAGCGAATCGGCTAAGTTAATAGGCGATAGTAACAAATAGATAGGTAGCAAATGGTTCATTCGGGTCGGGTTTGGGCCATGTCAATTCAGGTCTTTCAATTCACACATTACTTTCGGGTTGGGACGGATCATTTCGGGTTTCACGTCTGTTTCGGATATAAAGTTGTCGGGTCATTTGGGGTCAAGTCATTTGGGTGAGGTCATTACAGGTTAATGGCAAAAATACTTTAATTAGTACGAAGCTCAGTAACAAACTAACAAAGATTATCTTTCAAAATAATTTTTTATTATGAAATGTTGCAAACGACTTTCATAATAAATTTTATTGTCTATAATCTTAATACGGCTTAAATACTTGTAATTTAAACTCATTTCTAATCATTTCAGATAATTTCGGACATGTTTAATTACATGTCAGGCGGTTTAAGGTAGGGTCATCCAGTGCCGGGCCAACACCAGGTCAATCAAAACATCGAACTAGATCGGGTTGGATTGTGTCAATTCGAGATTCGGGTCATAAACAAAGTAGGCAACTTCGGCTGGCTTTCAAGTCTCGGGAGTCGGGTCAACCAAATCTTTTGAGTTGGGCCAGCCTTGCAGCCAGGTCTAGTAACAAGCCCAAACATTAGCCCATTTAATTTTATTATGCCGAGTACTATTAGATTAGGTTTTAGTTTGCACAAAGGGGTCATTTTATATTGAACGTGTATGGTCTTAGGCCTATAGGCGTGGGAACTTTACATACGAATTTTTTCCCCAAGAAATTCTTGTTTCGTTTGACATCAATTCTGTATTACGTCCGTTACATTGTCACGTTTAGTAATTCTTCGTTTTGATTTAAAAAAATTAATACATTTTACGTTGATTAGTTTAACGTTGTTTCACTTAATAATTAGTTATTTTGATTTTAGAAAAATCGATTTATTTTAAGCCAATTAGTTCAACGTTTTTCGATCGTGGATCAATCAAAGGTTTTTCAGTTGTTAGTTATTTAAAATTAGCTGGTTAGTTTTAATTTGTCGATTAAATTATTTGTTGATAGTTTAATTAAATGTTTGATGTGAGAGGGGCAATCTCCAAAGTTCATTAATATTTTTGTCGACGATTCGAAGTACTGTGTCGACCACGGATACCGATTGGGTTTATAATATGTGACGTCAAAAAAAATCGGTATCCCAATAAAGAAACGATCATATTTTTATAACAAAAACTTTGAAAAGACGGTCTCTCGCTAATTTTTTGAGCTACCGCTTTTGTCATACCATTTTTGATAACTTCACATATTACAACTATATCATAAATAATACTTCCTCTGTTCCATTTGATTGTATAAGTTTGCTTCTTGGGCACTATTCATAAGTGATGAAAACTTTAATACAACTTCTAATATATAACACAAAAGATAGTCATGTGAAATCTTGTTTGAATTGTTTTACCGAGTACAATATTAACATCAATTTTTTTTATAATTTTAGTATTATGTAACTAAAGATATAAATAAAAGAAAATGAGAATTGACATACATAATAAAGCAAACTTATACTATCAAATGTAACAGAGGAAGTATTCAAATTGAATTTTCTTTTTATAATAATTTTTATGGCATAAAAAATGAGCCTCACGAATATTAATTATAAGGGACGAGGGAGTTCGAAAATGGGACATAATATCCACTACACCTCCATAATAAATTAAGACATTCGGTAGATCTAACAAACGGGTCAGTTTAGTCGGGTTCGGATCAGGCCCGTTCGGGTTGTCATATTATTGGGTTAGTTCGGGGTTGGGTCGGGTTGAGTCCTTTCATGTTTCAGGTCTGTTTCGGATTTGTTGGTCATGTCATTTTCAGGTCAATAGGTATTTCAGTCGAGTTAACTCGGGTCGGGTTAGTCCGGGTAAGGTTAATCCCAAAACTACTACATGAAAGCTTTTAAGAGATCCTAAGTGTACCACATGCATGTCGCAATGCTCAAGATAGCCTCTTTATGTTATTGTGTAAGAGTGTGTTAAGATATTGTCATTATTGACTTGATCAAGTTAATATGATAATGTTAAATGTGACTTATATTAGATAGTTTGGGTTATTTCGGGTCTTTTAAATTGCGTCACTTTTGAGTCGAGTGTTTTGGGTCGAGTGGTTTTGGGCCAGGTTGGTTACGTGTCTAGCAAAACTCAGGTCAAGTACAGGTCGGGTCGGGTTAATTTGGGGTTCAGATTATTCTCGGGTTCTACAACCCAGATTAGTTTTGGGTTTCGGGTAAGCATTTTCGGATGGGGTTGTTGGTTTTCACAGGTCTAATATTTATTACAACGGTATTGTAATTACTCAACTTTGTATGTTTATTTCCAAATATGTGTATTAAAAAACAGCATATTATTTATCAAATCCATTTTTTTTAAAACGGTTAATCTTACTTAAGACGAAGGTATTCGTCTTAATTTAAAACGGGTCAATTATCAAATCACAAGAACATATATAGAGCAACCTCTTACTTTTCTCTATACATTCTGCTTTTGTTTTATTCATTTCATGTGGACATATTTGATTGTCTTTGAGTTTAACTCAGATATATCCGTATAATTAAACAAGAACTTACCTTTTAAAAAGTAGAGAATTACTATATACCTTCACCTCTCACAACCGATTTTAATATCAGTTATTTTGTTTGATTCACTTGGCTTATGACCGTATACGATATACATTAGTTTAATATGGTGTATGTAAGAAATAAGACGTAATATATATTGAGTTTATATATATTACGTCAATAAAATAATTTCAAATGCCGTTTTCTTTTCCTTTTTCAGAAAAAAAATGTTTTAAAAAGTAAACCATAGTTAATATTAATGTTTTAACTAATATTAATCACTTCCCTAATATTAATGTTTTAATCATACTAAATGTTTACGTCAATTTTATTGAAATTATAATAAAAAAATTCATTGTTATAATCATCTTATCTATAAAGCTTATAAACGTTATATAAAATAGATTTTTTGAATGTGTTTTTAATTTAAAGTATTATAAATAATACGGAGTAGTATTTATTATTTATTATTTACAGAATAAATAATAAATATTTTTAAATCTTAATAAAGTTCTTGATTTATTTTATTTGACCAAATGGATCGACCTATTCGAGTTGCATTTCGTCCCTAAATTAAAAGGTCCCTAAATTAATAAAATTGCTATATCCTGCCCCTATATTACTCATCCCGCCCCCTAATTTCATTTCACTTTACAATTTTGCCCTTCTCACTAAAACATCTCTCTAAAATTTATTTTGTCCGTTAATTCGAAAATTAGTGACGGTAACGAATTTTTCGATTATCTTTATAATTCGTACAATAATTATGATAACGAACCTCGATTTACAAACGATTGGAACGCGCAACAGGATAACATTTCGATTTACGAATTTCCGTCACATCATTCCCAATTCGTTTCTTTTTCCGAGTTTGCCCTTCTCTCTATATCGTCTTTCTAAATTTATTTTTTATCAGTAAATCGAAAATGAATGACGGTGATCTATTTTACGATTTTTTTTAAATTCGTACAATAGTAAACGACACTAATTTCAAACAATTGGAATGTCGAACAACATTAACGTTTTAACGAACAATATTATCGTTTTAACGTTAGCTTTTATATATATTATTTAACGATAATTAATTTCAACAATTAGCAATCATTTAAATTTTTACAAAAAAATGCCGATTAAAAACTGGAAAACTTCAATTGGCCATAACTTTACGCTCGGTTGTCCGTTTTCGATGATTTTTTTTTTCACATCGCTTATCTCGACGAGGCGAACGCAATGGTAAAAAATGAAAAAAAAATTGTTTTCAGTGGCCCATTCGTGTAAAACACACGAATTGGCCTTGGCCGATTCATGTGGTTTACACGAATGAGCCTAGGCCAGTTCGTGCAAATCACACGAGTCAGCCTTGGCCCAATCTTGTGATTTACACGAACTGGCCTAGGCCCATTCGTGTAAACCACATGAATCGGCCCCGGCCAATTCGTGTGTTTTACACGAATGGGCCACTTAAAACAATTTTTTTTACCATTGCGTTTGTCTCGTCGAGATAAGCGATTTGAAAAAAGAAATCATCAAAAACGGACACCTGAGCGCAAAGTTATGGCCATTTGAAGTTTTCGAGTTTTTAATCGGTATTTTTTGAAAAAAAAATCAAATGATTGTTATTAGTTAGTGTCTTTTATACTCCCTCCTAGTCGGTCATTTCTTCCCTCTTTCCTTATTGGGTAAGTCGGGTTTTCTTCCCTCTTTCCCTTTTTGGATGTGGGGTTGTGTGTTTTGTATGGTCTAAATTCATTTGTATGTGGGGTAGTGTGTTTTGTGTGGTCCAAATTCATTTCCTTAATTTTTGTATAAAAGGGAAAGGGGAAGAAATGAGTGACTAGGAGGGAGTATTAATTATCGTAAATTATATACAAAAATTAACTTTAAAACGATTATGTTGTTCGTTAACACGTTAATGTTGTTTAATACTCCGTATTTCAATTATTTTGAAATTAACGTTAGCGGTTTTATTTTTGAAGCGGTTTTAAAATTTAAATTTTAAAATAACAAAGGGGAAAGAATAAAGGTTGGTGGGTCAAATGACAAAGGGCAAGAAAGTAAATGTAGGGGGCGGGATGAGTAAAATAGGAGGCGGGATATAGCAAACCCCTAAATTAAAAGGTCATTGATTTTGGGTTGAGCGGGTCACAGATCATGATTTGATCTTAATTGTGGAAAAAACGGATTGGTCGGCCTTGTGTGGAACTTTAAAATCGACCCCCATATGCTATAAAATATAAAGTAAACACATAAAACATAATTTTTTGCTTAACTAGTACTCAAACATCAACTATTTACAAAATAGGACGGGTTTGAAATTATTTATCAAAAATGGGTCCACGTTAGACCTGGCAAATGGGTCAAACGGGTCGGGTTTGGGTCGGGTCAATATGGGTCGGGTCATCTCGGGTTTGCTCAATCTTTCGGGTCGGGTCGGGTCGGGTCGCTTACGGGTTTGGGTCAGTTTCGGGTTTGGGTCACTTCGGGTCTGGGTCATTTCGGGTATGGGTCATTTTGGGTCGGATTATTTTAGATACATATCCGATTTATTTAGGTCATTTTCAGGTCAAAATGATCAAGTTAGTTTTCGAGTCAAGCCCGTGTTGAGGCAAACTGGCACGGGCCGACTTGGACCAAGCCGAGCTTGAGCTGCACGTGGGCCGTCTCGTCTCATTGTCACCCCTAATCACAATAAATTGGGTCATTTAGGGTCATTTCAAATCGGGTCGTGTGTAGGTCGGTGGTTTCGGGTCGGGTTATTTTGGGTCGGGTCTCTTTCGGGTCAGTCAAGGTTCGGGTCGGGTCTGGGTCTGGGTCGGGTCAATTCGGGTTTCGGGTCATCCTCGGGTCAGGCAATTCCGGGTCGATTTCGGGTCTCGGGTCAGCCTTATCGGGTCGGGTTATTCGGGTCGGGTCAGTTTTGCCAGGTCTAGTCCACGTCATCAATTTTCGCGTTTTATTTTAAAAAAAAAAATTAAACTATCTCGCTGTCTGGGATAGCGAGAAGCAGACAGCGAGAAGGTAAAGAGAAATAATGACAAAATTGAGTAGTAATAATGACAAAATAGAGAAGGTAAAGGTAAATAGTCTCAAACACGCCTTATTTTGCTAAATAGTTAGTTTTTGAGCCCTAGTTAAGCAAAAAATTCCATAAAACAATTGCTAAAACTTCGTTTTCTGTATATAACAACAACAAAATTTCTAAAGTTGTAAGTCTCATCGTCATTGATAAATGAAACTAACCTCGTGATGGACTCATGGCCGTCTCTGACATTTTCAGCGCCCTAGTTGATATCTTAAAAAACAAACCCTTATACTAAAGAAAAATCTTAATAAAAATGACGAAATCTTAATAAAAATGACGAAATCATCTATTAATACACTTTATTAATTTACTTTCAAGCTTTTCAAATTCACAAATAATTTACTTGATCGACATTAATTTTAAAAGGACAGAAAGTTGGCACAAGTGCTTTTTTCTATATATTGATATACTTTTTCAAATAAACCAAAATACCGCGGCTAAGATGGTTTCATCACTATTACTAGTGTCTTGGGGTCGAGGGTTCTACTCTTGTCTCATGCATTTGGTATATTCATTTTGGATGATTTAATATATAAATACGATTTAATATATAAAAATCACTTGATTAAAAACTAATGTTTCTTAGTGATCCTTGAAAGGCGATGTAAGACTGTTCGGTTGAACGGGATGAACACCCTTTAAACCGACCCTGATGAGGCCATGTTTATGAGTCGGGTTAAATTTTGACAGGCCACTCCAAATAAACTCTTTCTCCTTAGCATTCACGTCTAACAACCATGTACATCTATCAAAATTAATAAGTTGACAACAAATAAACCTGAAATTAATAACAAGTTGTAAGTACTAGCTAGTATATAATATAAGGTAAATAGCAAGAAACCTAAAAAGTTTAGTGAACTACTTAACTCTTATTACCATCAAACAACAAACAAACAATTAACAGCCTAATTATTATATTAATTAAGATACGTTAGTTAATGATTTATCATCAAAGCTGAAATCAAACATGTCATCCTCGAATTCCCCTGTGAATTGATCATCTCCAAGAAACAATGCCGGATCGTCCAAGTCGATATCGTCGAGACCCCACTCGAAATTAGTATTATTAGGTTGTTCTGGAAATGGGATTGGTAAGCTTGTTATGTTATTGAATCCTGCAGTCTCCAAATCAATACTCTGATTAATCATTGACAATAAAGTTGACCAAATATCACCAGGTCCTGCTGTGTTATCAGGAGGATTACTTGCAAACTGAGTCGAAAGAGTGACCGTGTTATTGCCGTTGCTAATCTTGACGTCTTCAGGACTGGCCTTTTCACTCGACGGTTCACCTAACTGTATATTATGGGTAGGATAACCTGTGAACTGAGTCGGCATAGTCACTGTGTTGGCGTTGGTAATCTTGACGTCTTCAGGACTACTGGCCTTTTCACTCGACGGTTCACCTAACTGTATGTAATGGGTAGGATAACCTGTGAACTGAGCCGGCATAGTCACTGTGTTGTCGTTGGTAATCTTAACGTCTTCAGGACTGGCCTTTTCACTCGCCGGTTCACCTAACTGTATATATTGGGTAGGATAACCTGCGTACTGAGCCGGCATAGTCACCGTGTTGTCGTTGGTGATCTTGACGTCTTCAGGACTGGCCTTTACACTCGACGGTTCACCCAACAGTACATTCTGGGTAGGATGATGACCTGCAAACTGAGTCGGCATAGTCACCATGTTGTCGTTGGTAATATTGACGTCTTTCAGTATCAAATTTGCACCCCACATTCCACTTTGATGACCTGCAAACTGAGTCGGCATAGTCACCGTGCTGTCGTTGGTAATCTTGATGTCTTTCAGTTTCAAATTTGCACCTGACTCTACTACACCCCACATTCCACTTTGATGACCTACAAACTGACCCGGAACAGTGCCCGTGTTGCCGATGTTATTTTTAATGTCGACTTCCAGATGAGTGGCTTCTTGTTTGGCTTGCTTGGCACCTCTAGTGTTATAATGGATTCTACATAACACCCATTTATCCAGCTGCAAAACACACATTTAATTGATTTACAAATAAACCGGACCGAGTTTGTTAGAAGGTCTCACAATAACTTCTTCTTATTATTATTAGACAAAACATATAAGGAGTACATATTTAATTACCTGGTTGGTCGCGTTTGTTTCAGATGAATTTTGACCTTGTTCTAGCTGACGAGATGAATTTGGACCTTGTTCGAGCTGACGAGGATGATTATCTTGTTCGAGCTTTAGACGAGAATTATCTTGTTCGAGCTTAAGACGAGAATTATCTTGTTCGAGCTGACGAGAAGTGTTGGTGTCTTTAGATTTCATACGAAATTCATGCATAATCCAATTGGTTTTCTTACCACAAGGAGGTGAACCTTTATAGAACACCAACGATTTCCTATAACCAATATGATAACCATTCGACATTATGTCTACATCTTTACTAGAAGCTTTCCAAAATCCACCACCCGATGCTCGATTTGGACGCGTCCCGTTTGGATATTTCTTGTCCCTTGATGTGAAAAAATACCATTCTCCTTCGCCTTGTGGTGCGTAATGTGCTATAATATCGTATAAAAACGAGTATCATGCATAAAATAAATTGTCACAGATTAAAAAAGAATCTGTTTTAACAAAACAAGAATCTCATATACATATAGAGACAATATTGTATAAGTCGTATCTAAATAGATACGGAGTACATAGTGTTGATTATTGATTATGCAGATAATAAAGAATCTGTTTTTTCAAACTTGAATTGTATGTACCTTTAATAATTATTGAGTCGGAATTTCTAATCGAATTCCCTAAAGAAACACGTTAGAAAAACCGTTATTTTAGTAAATAAGATTACCCTAAACAACAAAATATAAATTACCCTAAACTTCATTACAAACCTAACTTAGTAACTGACTAATAATCATCGAATTACAACTAAAATCAATACTCTATACAACATAGTTCATGCATGACTACATATCTAATAATATTACAACGTATGTATCTAACCTATTATATACCTTGAGTATCAAGAAAACAAACCTTCAATATCAAGAAAACTAAACAATTCAAAAGAAACAACGACGAAAAGCCAAGAAAATCGTACCAGTAAGTTGCTCAGGGTCTAAGCTCTCATCATGCCGATCATATAAATCAATGTCATGCATCAAATTTGGAGGAAGAGTAGCACCGTTAACCTTCTGAAGCAAGTAAGACACGATCAATTCCTCGTCAGTGGGATCGAACCTGAAACCAGGAGGAAACGGTCCCAAGGTAGTGTTCGAGCCATAACGACATTCGTTATTATTACAAGGGTTTGCCTTCCTCTTCCCTTTCCCGGAATTAGAAGCCATTGTTATGACCCTAGAAGTTCTTCATTAGGGCAAATAAGTTGTTTTATACAACTAGTTCACCTGATCGTTTTTGGTTTTCTATTTTGATTATTATTAGAACAACGTTTATGAAATAATATAATTATTTATAATTGTTGTAAAAGATAAAGTTGTATCAAAATTTAAGATTATGATAAGAATCTGTATAGTGTTTGATTCGTTAGTTACAAGTGTAATTATATTTCTATCGTAATTCCGTATTACTGTAGGAGCAGGATTATTATTCTAGTCTTTAAATTACTAAAATAAGATTTTTTCAAAAATATCAAATTAAATATTTAACCGCCGATTTTTTACGCCAATTCAATTATTTTATGGTTAAAATAAACCATAACAGAATGCTCACAGCCTAACTAACCAAACTCGATCAGTATTGCCAAAGACGGTCATAGTTTGTCTTTTTAAAAAGACGGTGTAAATATAACCCCTTTAAGACGATATGTAATCAGTACTACCATTTCAATTCCTAAGCTATATATATATCAGGTTGTTTGTCGCATGCATGGTCACATTTGTCTTTAAAATGACGACATTTATCCCGTATTTTTAAAGAGACGGAATTGCAACGTCTTCAATGAGAATTTAGGGGTTTTATCAGTCAAAGTTTATGACGTGGAGTTTGAGAAAAAAATTACCGTTTTATGAAATCGTATCCAAGAGTTATTTTCAGTCAATGAGTCAAAGTTTTTATTGAAAAAAAGTGGTACAGGTGAGAAAATGGAAAAGTCGAGAGATACAAATCAGAAAATCCTTTTTTTTTTTTCCGCTACCTCCAAATCCGCCCCTGCATAGATAGCCTCGTTGTATAATCCTCTTCAGCACATTAACAAACCCAATTGTACACATTCAAGGCTTCATCTCTTGAACACGAATCTGTTATGTTGGATCCATAATTCCCAACAGTGCACGGATGGCCTATGTATGTATGACACTCCTTTATATTTTACGAGGGAGAAAAATACCTTATAAGTTATGACGTTGTTGTGCTGAATTAGTGATTAATGTTGTTCATTCACTAGTAGAAAAAGTGTCATTCACATCGTTTTTTTAGGTTTATTTACATCGGTTTTGGGCGATGTTTCTGGGGGCGTTGTTTACAGCTATTTTAGCAAAAACATCGGTTGTACAACCGATGTTAATGACATTAAAATTACATCGGTTAGTAGGTATAACCGATGTTAATAAGGTCTTAATTTCATCACTTTTCCATCAAAACCGAGGTAAATATGACCTTATTAACATCAATTATGCCTAAAACCGATGTATTTTACCTGTTAGTAACCGATATAAATTATATTAACATTCATTAATTACATCGATTTTGGATCAAAAACGCTGTAAATATCACCTTATTTACATCAATTATAACTTAAACCGATGTATTATACCTGTTATAAACATCGGTTTTAATTAGTAAACGATGTAAACTATATTAACATTCAATAATTACATCGATTTTGGATCAAAAACACTGTAAATATCACCTTATTTACATCAATTATTACTTAAACCGATGTATTTTACCTGTTATAAACATCGGTTTTAATTAGTAAACGATGTAAACTATCTTAAATTGCATTTACATTAACATCGGTTCTTTTCTATAACCGATGTAAATTTGAGCAATGCAAATTCAATAATATAGCCGCAATTAAATGTTGCATAAAATTCAGCAACACCTTCTTTGCAAAGTTCACATTCCCAAACTATTTAATACCTGCAAACTGGATCGATAATGACACAAACAATAAACCAGCAACCTCACGACTTCCAACAAACACAACTTCATTTCATACCAAAAAATGCCATACATATTACAATCCATCCATTCAACAAAGTAATTAAAAACAATACTAGCTAGATCCTACGACAAAAAATGTTTTATGTGTTCAGTTGCAGTTTCTAAGAATCTAAACCTATTACATACATTAGATGTTCTTTACACAATAAAGTGACCACAGTTCTCGAACCTCGTTCATTAGTTCAATGTTCATTTCCGTATCTGAAACACACTACATAAAAACGGACGATAATCAGGGAGTGAACGCAATTTTAGAAGAGGTAGGCACTTAAAAAAAATTACATAAAAATATATTTGTACACAAATTCAAACATCGTCATTACATATTAAGAAATCGATATACCTTTTCTATGTCGTCCTTCGATGATGCAATCACAAGGTAATAGTAAATTAAAGACTATAAGCTCAAACATATACCTATCATTCACAAGGTAATAATAAATTAAATAAAATGACTTAGTAAGCCCCGTTATTTAATAATTTAAACAAGTATAGTATCAAACTATCATTTTGATTATTCTCCGAATCAATCTTCAACGTGCAAAATGGAAGATTGGACAAAGATCACATAACACCAAAATCAAACATTTTCTAGATGAATCAAAATGCATGAACAAAATATATAAATACATGGGGTAGGCTGGTAAGAGCGGCGTAATGGGATTGTTAAGAAAGACAACTTCATACCTCGATCATTTTTATTTGAAGCTCGTTTTTTTTTTTACATATTGCGCGTTCCAGCCCTAAAAGAATACCTTTTCCAAGACCTAAAATCTTATACATGAAAAGTAATCATATTACCTATCATTCATACATAAATAAATGACTATAATTAAATGTTGTTAGTCAATTGAACTTACAATGATAAGCAACTTTTTATCTCCCATTTCTTCTTTGTCGCTTGATCCGAAGTCAAAAATATATGCAATATTATCTCGAAGATAAAATACAACCAACATCCAATGCGAGCTATATAAAATAACATCCAATGCGAGCTATATACAACATTCTTTGCTTACAGGCCGTAAGACTATTTAAATATCAGCTAAGATATAAGGTAGTCTTTGACAAAAAATAAATAAATAAATATAATGGTAAAAAAAATGACGATCAAACGATCAATTCATTGCAACAGCAAACTCAGGTGTCTGGCTGGTCCCATTACTTACTAGATGGATAGCATTTGACACATTATCTCGTCGAGTGTCAGCCGAATGCGATGTGGGCCTGCCAGCAGTAGTTCTAGTTAAATCATTGATGAAATGACTTTAAATTGAAGTAAAATAGTGAAAACTCTAACTTTTTTTGTCTATTTGTGATTTTACTTTATATGCACCATAATACAAATGAGGTTCGACAACCTGAAGTCTCCATTCTTTGGCTTCTTAGGATCAGCAAAGCGGACGACCAATGGCTTATCACAGCCCTGAGGAGAATAAACTAAAAATGTAAGTAATCATCGTGATTGAGATAAATGCTGATATACAAACTAGCATATTACTCTCATCATATATGTTCCATGCAATCCGTTGATTGCAGCCACCGCCATACATCTCTGAGTAAAGCCTACAAAACCTAATCCTACAGCAGTATAGAAAACAATAATATCAGTTGTTATTGACAAAAAAAGGCCTAAGTAATCACCACATGCAGCAAAAGAACATAGACTTGGATAACGTTGAGGATATCTGCTGTTCGAGCTCCAAAACAAATATAAATGAATGAACTTTTTAATCTATATATGTCATGTTTTTAAATAGGGGATGTTTATGATGATTTGAATAACTTCCAATAAGACTGGAGACACAAATTCAGCCAAGATACTTGAATGAGAGAATCATAAACAGAGAGCTAACCACGGCTTCGCTTCGAATCATCACGCATGATGTAAATATCAGTGACAACTCCATATGAAGAAAATATCTGATAGAAAAAGAAAACAAAACAAGATAAGGCTATATTAAAAGGAGTTTGATTCCAAATGCTAAACCACTTCGATAAGAAAGAAAATGATATAATTAACTCGTCGAGTACTTGCAAACCAACAATAATTTACATGGAAATGCTTTTCTCACGACGAAAATAATAGTCCCTGACTTAACAGTGAGGGTAGGTTAAACTCCCTTCATCCCATTTATATCGTCCCCTTTTAACTTTTAATATTCAACTTTGACTGTTACTTTCTCATGATATACTATAGTTACAACTTTTTGGTAATGCTAATACGAACATAGTTGTTTAATCAAACGCAACAAGTTTGACCTAATAATTTTACATATATTTGGAGAAATTAATAGTCAAAATAGACAATCAAAACCAAGAGGCCTTATTTTTGGGATAGAGGGAGTAGTATTCAAAGTTTTCATGGTTTGACATCATATATTTAATGATTGAGATGAAGCTAATACTTCTGCAATCTCCTCTTTTGACGCATCTCTGTTGAGGCCATTTACATACAACTTGTGCACCTTGTCCTCAGTCTCCGTACACACTGTAAAAAGCGAAGCGTAAATTGAACTAATCTTCATAGTGAAAACGTCGACAACATGTTGTTCAATATTTTGGCAAAATAGGCAAGAAATAAGATGTCACTTGTGTGTCAGACCAATGAGATGTTCAAGAATTGTCAGTTTCTTTCAAGCATGAAAGAGGAAATACCTTGTCCTGTAAAGTTTGAATCATGTTGCTCCAGACCTAGACAGTGTGTCCCTGCAAAAAAAAAAGTAATAGGCCAGATGAGGATCAAAGAAGACTATATAAGAGCTCCCTAGTATTATTCATCTTGTGACTCGCAAGTTACGCCAGATGGCTGATAAGGTAGAAAATCTAAGGTGATTGGGTACGAGTACATGATTTTCTAAGGGTAAAGTAATAGGCTTGACTGATAACATTCATACAACAATGCAGTTCGGTATGATAATGATTTGGGGTCGGCTAACATGAATCATTCTTCCAATTGCTTATACCGAAACCAATAATGCACCAAAAAAGGAAAAAGGGAAATGAAATCACGAGGATACTTGTAGTTATAAGGAAATAGAGGAAATACCTAGGCGTTTCCTTTCTCCATCAGCATACTTAATTTTTAAGGAGGCCATCGCCTGAAAAAATATAGACAAGTTAGATGAGATGTAGAATGTAAAGAAGTAGAATGAATGTATAGACGACTGGGTAGGTGCATACCCCAGGGAAGGTAAAGTGATTATGCAGAGCTTTTATAGCCTCCTCGGCCTCCTCTACAGATGAATACTTAACAAAGCAAAATTCTGTTGAATAACAAGAGAGAGAGAGCAGCAACATAGTAAAGGTAATTAGTAATTAGTAGAGTAAAATGAATACCATGTTGGCAATTTGTTATTTATTTTGGTGTTGGAAAGAGTTAATGCAAATGAATAGGATTGATATTGAGGGTTTAAGGGATAAAAGCACATTACATTAGGCGTAAGTGGTGAGGATAGTTAAGCATTAATAAGCAGTGAGGATAAACGAGTTAAATTGAGAAAATAGTTAAACCTTGCTGTAGGCGAGTCTTTTTATCAGTAAGAAGAACAACGTCAACGACGTTTCCAAAGTCTTGAAACAAATGATAAACCTAAGAAGCATGAGTATTATAAAGCTTATATATTTGCCCAACACGGTTGGACACGGAACGACAACCACCACACTCTCTATCATCGTTGACTACCACACCATCACTCCCTTTCCTTCACGCGAACCACCACAATCCATTCTCCCTATGTCGTTTTATCCGAACTACCCTAACTCATTTGCCCAACAACAACCACCAACCACCAGCCACAATAATCACAATAATCATAATAATCATAATCCCAATAATCATAATAATCACAATAATCATAATCATACTAACAATCATAATCATAATCATAATCGTATTAAATTGAAAGAAAAGACGAGAGTTTTATGTTGTTAAAACTTACAGATATATGTGAACGATAGTAGACGCGCGGGTATGTGCTGGTGACGACGGATTGGGGTGGTCACGGGTGGTGACAACAATTGCAGTGAAGGGGACGATAGTAGCAGGCGCGCGATTGTTGTACGTAACAGCAGATTTTGGTGACGGCGATTGTGGTAGACGACTTGTGGTGGTCGCGGGTGGTGAAGGGGAGGCCGGCGCTTGGTGGTGAAGGGGAGGACGACGACTGGTGGTGAAGGGGATGGAAAGCGTGGGTCTTATGCGGTTGTTTGAGAAATTAGGTTTTGCTTAGTCAACTTATTTGAGAAGTAGCAGTGTACGTATTATTTGAGAAGTAGTGTACGTATTATTTGAGAAGTATTGCTTTTTGTGACGTTGGTTCACTAATTAACCGATGTAATATAAATTTTATCTGATTAAATTAACATCGGATTCAGCAAAACCGATGCAACACAAATAAATTAATATCGACTTCAAATAACCGATGTTAATGGTCGATGTAAATAATAATAAATAAATAAAAGTAACATCGGTTTCAGCAAAACCGATGAAACATAAATAAATTAATATCGGTTTTCAAATAGCCGATGTTAATGACCGATGTAAATAATAATTAAAAAAAATATATATCATTTTGTTTTTAAAACCGATGTCAATAACTAAGGTTAGGCTATTTACATCGCTTTTATTAAAAAGTGATGTTAATAAGGCGATTTCAATGGCACTTTTTCTACTAGTGATTGTACTTAATTCATAGGAATGCATTATTAATTTATTCGCATATTCTCCCCTACCACCAACGTATGGTGGGACCAAATGAATGTGATCACTTTTTAATAAATAGTTACCACTTTTTGATAAGTAGTAACCACTTTTTATGACAGAAAAATGTCAGAAAAGTTTAGTAATCAAAACTTTAAAATGAGACAATTATATCCAATAATATGACAACAATCAACCAGCGAATCGTAACAATTTTGAATGGAAGTTTTGCCATCCACAATCAACGGTTATTAGCTTTCGAATCAGGCCTTGACAAGGAGCTATTAGCACCAGAGCTAACGGTCCCGGAGCTAAACGTGCTGCTTTTGGTGGTGGTCGATGTGGTCGACTGCCCGAAACTATTATTGAAGTGAAATGAAGGATGCTGACTCTGTTGAGGCATATCGAGAGCGACAACACAAGAGTAAGAGTTGAGCGTAAGTACTATTGTTGACATTGTTGGCCTCTTACTAATGTCTTCTTGAACACATAGTAACCCAAGATGTACGCATTTTTTGAGTTCGTCGCTTGAGAATGAATCTTTCAACATCGGGTCCATAAGTGCTAATGGATTGTCCTCGCCCCAACACCTCCATGCCTATAAATAAATATACGAGAGTCAGAAAGGCGGTTTTGAATGACAATGACCCGTAAAAAAACATTGTCGGAATTGAATTGATTGAATGTTACTCTATTTATAGTTTTACTTACAAAAGACATTAGGTTTTCGTTTGCTGTTCCAGATTGGTGTGTGGTGGCGCCAGCACTGATCCTTCGGCCATTGATGATCTCCAAGACTAGAACGCCAAAGGAATAGACATCTGATTTCACCGAGAATTGTCCTTGAAGTAAATACTCTGGTGCCATGTAACCGCTGTAATTTGTGAACAAACGACTTAATATTCCCGTGCACAATCGACTCTTCAAAAACATGATAACGTAAAAGATGTGGGGAGACTTACTAAGTTCCAACAACTCGGCTAGTATCAATATGCGTTTGATCGAATGAACAAATTCTTGCCATGCCGAAGTCTGCAATTTTAGGGCTCATCTCTGAATCTAGCAAAACATTACCTGCCTTAAGGTCTCGGTGAATGGTCCGCGTAGGAGAGTCTACATGTAGATAAACCATTCCTCGAGCAATGCCTCTTATAATCTCGAAACGAGTTGGCCAATTCAACTCTCTTCTTTTTGTTGTATCTGCAACATTTTAGTAACAATATGATATACTTATACTCGGTATCTAAAGTGCGCCTAACATCAATAACAAATAATGATTTTCATTGTAATAGAATATAACTATAATATATGGGCCTCAACTATCACCTTAAGATTTTGGTTGAGATGGTTCATCTATCACATTGAACTCAAACATGAGCCCGTCATGTAAATCGAATCATTATTAATAAAATTTATTTATTTTTGGTACAAATATAACTCAAGAGATGTACACATGGTGGTTTTAAAGTTGTATGCATAGTGTCGTACCAAATAAGAAGTAGTCGAGGCTCTTGTTAGCCACATATTCGTAAACAAGTAACGCCTCGTCCTCTGCTAAACAAAATCCAAGTAACCTAACCAAATTTCGGTGTTGAAGCTTTGCGAGAAGTACGACTTCGTTCTTAAATTCTTTATCACCTTGGCCTGAGCCATGTGATAGCCTTTTCACAGCTATTTCTCGGCCATCTTGTAACGTTCCCTAAAAACGAGAGAAAAAAAATCAAAAGCTTAATTAAAAATAATAATAGCATTTTGATCTTACCGATCATATGACTTAGGCCCTGTTCTTTTCGGCTTAATTTCAGCTCGTTTTATTTAAGCTCGGCTCTATTCAACACAGTTTAGTTTAGTTTTAACCAGTACTATTCAACTCATCCCTTCACAAAATTAAGTCTTACTTCAACTCCATTCACTTCAAATCCATTCCATTCAATTTAGTTCAATTAAGCTCACCTTCAATTAACTCAGTTCAGCTAATTACAGCCGAAAAGAAGAGGGCCTTAGTATCTACAAGTTACTTCATCTCCTATCTACTAAAGAATTTTCGCCTACACATCTTTAACAAAAAAATTGGGACTAAGTTTGGAGTATTATTTTAGACATATATTGGGCCTAATATATTATGCTTATTATGTGTCATAATATCTTATTAAAGTAACATGGGCTTTTCACTTTTTTTTTTCTTTTATATTTGTTAATCCGTATATTGTAAAAAATATAGAAAAATAGCTAGATGCTTTATCTGAGGCTTTAACTATTTAAAAATAAACACAAGTTGTCTCTGCTAAAATTACTATCTTATTTTTTTTATAAATAACTTATCTGACAAAAATAATTTTAGTTACTCTTTTAATTTTACTCGGATTATAAATGTCAAATTTCTTTATTTTAACGCTTAATATTAGACATTAACAATTGTAGATTTCAAAAATTAAATTAAAGTGCAATTAAATACGGTTAGTTTTAATTGTCAAGTTCTCTATACAAGACAATTTAAAAAACAAGGCATTTGCACGAGATCAACGCTAGTTACCTTATAAACAATTCCAAAACCACCTCGACCAATTTTGTTGTCCATAGAGAAATTATTAGTGGCAGCTTGAAGAGTCGTCAATTCGTATTGCAACGACTCGGCCGCCATGAAATCATCCTTGTTACTCATCGTAGAAGACGGGGCCATCTTGGGAGGAGGAGTATGTGAAAAATTCTGGTTTTGTTGCATATCTCCTTTCATTGCAACATTAGTTACCATGGCTTTTGACATTGAATAAAATGAATTAATTCCACTTCATTTAGTGAACTAAAAAGGAAAACTATGAAGTACACTAGTATTAGTAGTATACCACGTTATTGTACAATCTAACCAATAAGAGAATGATTTCATATTTTCATGTAACGTTTACTTTCTTAGTTTTTGTGATTATTATCTTAGTTTTCTTTTCTGTCGTACGGTAATATGAAAAATCGAGTGTACCTAAAAAAATTGAGAAAAAAATATGGCGAAATAATTACCGTTTTCGACGTTTGGTTTGGCCTCTGGTTTATTTTTACATACACAACAAATTACGATAATGATGATGACTATAACCCCTACCGCAGCTAATGTAACAGCGGCGCCAACAACGATTTTACTCTTAACCCCTGCATTTTAGATTCAAAGAAAAGTTTATTAGTGATAATCATTATAGTAACTACATATAAGTATGTCATAACAGTCTAACAGATGCTAGGAAAATCAAACAAAAATAAACAAAATAGAGAAATTTATCAACGTATTTCATCATCGACGTAATAGATGTCAAGGATGTTCCTCGTCAAGATCTCATATATGGTTTAGCCTAGATTCTTAAAAATGAGTTTCTATTTTTTGGGCTTAATTTCTTAAAAGTAGTTTTTAAAAATTAGATGAACTAAATTGGTGCTTCTATTTTTATGGGCAAAAAGAGGGTTTTTAGGTTTCGGAAAAAAATTTTGTTAGCTTTTAAATTATGATGTGTTTGACCAAAAAGTGATTTTAAGTCCAAAACACTTTAAAAAGTTAGGTCAAACACACACTAAATATTTTTCTTAAGAGATTGTCATTAAAAATAAGTTGTAGTTTCCTATATATTAGCTTTTTTAATATCTTACAAATAAGTTGTAGTACGTTTCCTTTTTTTTTTTGGTGAAAGGTAAGTATTATATTAAGCTCAAAAGTCATTACATGCCAATACAATGTCCAATTATGGCAAATAATAGACTAAATAGACAACTAATCTATTCAGTACTATCTAACCAATTGTTATCTCTATGATCGAGTAAGAGTTGAACAATTATGCCTTCTAAACCGAGTTTTGACGTCCTGAAGAATACTTGCAACAAGACGACCATGATGTTTGACAAAACCATGTATTCTTGATTCATTTCTTGTAATCCATATCATATACTCCCACCTAGTTTGATTGTTGTTCCCTTTTTTTTTTTTACACAAGGATTAAGAAAGTGAATTTGAATTTGAACCACTCAAAAGCTTCAGGAAAGAGGGAACAACAACAAACTAAGCTCAATAAGAAAATAGGGAACAACAATCAAACTAAGAGGGAGTATATAAGAGCAACATGACATGCACAAATAAACCTACGCTATAGCCTGGACTTCCTTCTGACAGTAGAGAACCTGGGGACAAGTTCCTGCATTCTAAACTGCACCTTCAGCTTCTGTTAGACTAGCCTAAGACCATCCCCAAGCAAGGTCATGAGGGAGGTCATGACCTTGTTGGGTCATGGTAATCAAGGATTAAGAACATAATTAGGATGACCCAAGTCATCTCATGACCTTCCTAAGGTCATCCCATGACCTTCCTAAGGTCATCCCATGACCTTCCTAAGGTCATCCCATGACCTTCATGACCCAACACATGTCAACCCTTGATTTGCTGGGCATAAATAAAAAGAAAACTCAATGTCAGTCCCCTGCTCCATGCCTGCCATTTCTGTTGAAATTAAAGAATTGGTAAAAAACTAAAAACTAATTACTCACTAAACTGAAATCAATTTTGAGATATTTTGACCCACTTTAATCAATGGAAATGGTGTCAAATTAGAGATTTTATAATTGTAAATTTTTGATGACGATTTTGATTTGGGGATGATGATGGATGATGATGATGATGGTGATGATGATGGATAATGATGATGATGGTGATGATGGATGGATGAGATATGCTTTTGGTGAAAAGGAAGGGGCGTATTTCACTATTTTGGGTGAAGGGAGTAGTAAAATAAATGGTTTGGGGAAGGGAGTAGTATTTGTGGGTGGGGTTAAATGCTACCTAAAGCATATTTTTCACAGTAAGTGTGGGGAGTATAGTAGAAGTATATTTAGTACCCGCAAGTTCTTATTTTAGACGGATTATTTTCGTCTGAAAATAAGACGCGATTATGTTGCCACTTTTTGATAAAATGTAACCATAGCTTATATCAACCTGTTTTTAATAGTAGTTACATCTAACTATAAAGTGGTTACAAAACCCCGTCTTATTGTTTCAAACCAAAATGGTCCGTCTAAAACAAGACCAACTGGTTAGTACTACATGTGGGTGGGAATAACTCCTAGGTAAAAGTTAACTCTATACGTTCTCAGTAAGTTTCCTCTATGATGGATATATCCGTTGGAGTAAATCTCCCTTGACGATGATGGATGATATATGTTCAAGATCGATTCGTAAAAAATCATGGCGAGATTCTTAATCGTGTCACTCATATCACTTTGAAAAATAATCTCATTGAGCATATATGACAAAAACTTTCGTAAATAGAATTAGTACGAAATTATTATTGCTAGGTTTTTTAGCTCAGAATTTTTAATTTTGTAGTTTTATTAATTAATTTTATATCTTCTTTTTTAAATATATTGAATCATGATTTTAATTATTGCGTGGTATTTTTTTTACGTATTTGAGTGGTTATTATTTTATTAAGATTTAAAAAATTATAAAAATTAACTTATTAGTAGTGTGTTAGTTAATAGTAATTGAAAAAGTAAGAGAAATATGGGTGGGGTAGAGAATGTGAGAAATGATTGAAATGATTGGAAAGTGAAAAATAATTGGGTTGGTGACCTAGGTCATGACCTTCTGCTTGGGAGGGTGTAAATGGGTCCAGATAAATAATGAGTGATTAAGAGTAAAAGTAGGTGATGACCTAATTAGCATGACTTTTGCTTGGGTATGGTCTAAGGCAAAATCAGCTGAAGTCACAATTATAGAGTAAGTGAGAGTAAGTTTCAGGTGCAATGCCACATAAAGTAGTGTAGGATGATTTGTGATAGTATTGATGTTGTTTAATTAGAAATTACTCCCTTCATCCCGGTCATTTGTTTACCATTTCCATTTTAGGGTGTCTCATTCGTTTGTTTACCTTTCTATATTGAGAATGTTTTCTATGAGTAATTTGATGTCCCAATGGTATTATTGTCCACTAGTCATCCACCAAAGACCAACACAAATGGTCCCCTACCATTTCCTTAATAATTGTGACAAAAACAAAAGTAAACAAATGACCGGGAGGGAGCTAGGGAGTAGTATGTATAATATGGTACTTAATTAGTAGGTAATAAAAAGGGTTATTGGGTTATTTAATTAGAAATTAGTATGTATAATATGGTACTTAGTAGGTAATAAAAAGGAGTTTTGTGTTATATTATAGTGTAGGATGATTTGTGGTAGTATTGATGTTGTTTGACCTAGAAATTGGTGAAATTTTTTGTGAATTATAGTTTATTGATTTTTATGATAAGAATTGGGGGAATTTGACCTAGAATGTGATTATTGACCTAATTAGTGTAAGGATTGGGGAAATAGTGTAATTAGAGATGATTTAGCTTAATGAGTATTGTTTAGTACTCCCTCCGTCCCGGTCAATTGTTGTCCTTTCATTTTGACACAAATACCAAGGAAAGAGTGGGGGATCAATTGTGGTTATACTTGATGGATGACCCATTGGGAGTCAAGTTACTCATAGATAACCTTCTTAATATAAAAAGGACAACAATTGACTAAGATACCCAAAAATGTAATAGGACATCTATTGACCGGGACGGAGGGAGTAGTAATTAGTAGTAACTGCTATTATTATGATTGTGTAGGTGAATTGTATTATAAGAGATTAGTGAAGTCTGAGTCTTAGCTCCATCTATTTTTTTGCTTGTTGATGACTATTAAGGTTGGGGTGTCATTGTTGATCATTTCTATGCTTGGATTGCCATTGTTGTTGGCTCTTGTGTAGGATAGCCGTTGTTGGCGATGATTATGCTTGAATTGCTTCTAGATAGGTAGTGATTCCTACTCGGTTTATGTGTACATGGTTGATATGAAATGGTTTATGACATGGTTGTGACATGTGGGTTGATGTTGGATGTGTACTTGTGATTTGATACATGTTGTTGGGAATTGTTGTTATATGGAGTGGTTGTGGGAACCGGCTCCATAGACTTTGAGGGTCGCTCTTCATGGTCCCACCAAGGAAGAGACATCGCGCGTGGTTATAACTTAGGTCTTGGGGGTGACCTACTACGGTAGGGTCGATGGTGTCTACGGTGTGCCCTGGACACGGCAGTGTGCTTTATGATGGGACCGGATATGAATGATGATATTGTGTTTTGTTGATGTTAATTATGTACATGTAAACTAATTGTGGTGTGTTTTTATCTACCGTGACCCTTACACCCCTTTACCCACCTCGTCTATGAATCTTCATCCTGCTTATTGTGATGCCGATTGAACATGCCATAAAGGCGACTACTTCTCCATTACTTGCTACATTGTTTTTCTAGGCTCTAACCATATCTCTTGGTTGTCAAGGAAACAACACGCCCTGTCCTGGTCCTCATCCAACGCCAAATTAATCCGGCCAGTCGTGGATACCATGGCTGAAGTACTGAGTCGTTTGGTGACCGTTTAAATGACACAATGCAAGAACTTCAATTCATGTGTATTTCAAAATTTGTAAGTTGTTTGGTTATCTCAATTCACATGAATTACAACTCCAATCCAATAAAATTTAATTCCTTCATCACAGAGGAAAGTTTCTTACCTAGACCTATTATATAAATGGGAATTCCTACATGAAGTACACTTCCTTTATGCACCCAAACAACTGGTTATACTTCTAATTTTAAAATCATGTGATGTATAACTTTATAGGCTTGCAAGCTCCTACATGTAACCAAACAACTCATTAGTTTAGTTAAGATTGTATATTTTCCTTAATCTAACTTATACTTGTATTATTTATGTTGTATGTAATCAATGAAACTGTCGAGCAATCATCAAATTTCAAAGTTGTTATGTCCACGAGGTAAAGAAAGAAATATTTTATTTTTGATATTGAAGAGTTACAAAATGCCGGAGTCAAAAAAATGTACTTATTACGATCTGCATAATTGTAAGGGTGCGCTTAAAGAGCTTATATAATATTTTCTAAGACAGTAATACTAAATAATCTAGAATAACACATGATAGTCGTTTGAACGGGTGACTAATAAATTAAGGAATAAATATAACCCAATATTTGAAATAAAATACGGATTACAAGCTTTAAATCTTCATGTAGACAAAGTATTATTTACGCATTGAGTTATGTTTATTGAGTTGCAATTGTTTTACCCGAGGATTTTGTAGGGGATGCGTTGTCTAGAGTAAGATCCGTTGGTGTTGAATCAGCTGTAAAATAAACCATTAAAAGTTAATATGAACCATCATAATAAGCTTGCAACTTTTAATATCATTATATTGTTTTTTTTATCAAATTAAATCTAGCTAACAATAGATATTAAATATTAAAATCAAAAATTCTCTCACTCGTACCTCTCAATTATTGAGTATTCTAGATCGTGCGCTTATTGCCGTGCAAATTTTGTTTTTACATTACATTGGCTATTTTGCTATGAGTTCATAAAGCGGGATTTTTTTCCCAAATTGACCGTATATACGATTTTGGTTTTTGAAACAAAATTTTACTTTCGGAACTCCTAACCAATAAATATGACTTTTAAACCTTTTTTTTTTTACTATTAGAAATCCTTGCTTTCTAAGCCCTAACCAAAAATAAGAAATTCACAAACAAACTAGAGAATTGTAACTTAGAAATCTAAATTCGATTAAAGTGACACATGCATGCATGTTACTCTATATTATGAACCTTTTTAAATAGGGGTCAGTTGGAAACAAATAATTATGAAATTGGGTTAGGTTCAAGCTAATTATCATTGGTGAGGATCAACTTGTTTATCGAGCTTCAGTTGAAAATCAATGCATTGCAAATTGATTTCAAGATAATGGCGCTCGTAGTGACTAGAAATTGGGATCTGATGAGAACCATAACAACAACAAGAACATTGAGAATTTCACCTTATAATTTTTTTCTAAAAAGAATTGGATTCAGCGTAAAAATTTTATGCAGGTAACATATTTCTTGGTCAAAAAATTATAAGCTATTGACGAAAATCGAGGCGAAATACATTTTATTAACTTTCATGCATCTAGTAATCGTTTGCACGTATGTAACAACTTTCAAGCATCTAGTACCCATTTTCATGCATCTATAAATCCCGTCATTTTCATGTACCTAGTAATGTTTTTCACCTATCTAACAATTTCGTACACCTAATGCTCGTTTTTGGCCATTTACATTAAATACATATTTTTTTTAAAAATATAATCAATATAATCAATAACTTCTCACCTGGTGTTGAAAATGTATCCGGAATATCACTTGATGTATCTGCGAAATGGAGACAAATACATTAATTTATGGTTGAATTGTCTCCTCGTTCTTCAAATGTTAAGTTTCATCTATACTTTTACATTTTGGATAAGTTTGACTAAGTTTTTATTTAGCAATCAAATTTTATATATAGAAACGTAGCTAATAACGCCATTTTAATCAAATGCACCCTTTTAACGTCAATATGAAGTATCATAAGCTATTTGAAGCGGATGTCAATTACCTTCGTTGGTAAAGTAGTGAGAAGTGGTACTCATGACCTCAGTTCAATACCACTCACTATTAAACTCGCTCTAAATTAAAAATATAGAGTATATATTTCTATATCGAAGAACATAGTTTTAATCAAGCTAGGTTTGAACCCGTATATTATACACGCGTTTACTTTAAAAAAAATTAAAATTATTTATTTCACGTACAACATTAATTGTAAAAGACATTTTTTTAAATAAATATTTTAGTTATGTAATTATATTTTGGTTTATTAAAACTTCTTACCTGGACTTGAAAATGTGTTTGAGCTTGGCGCCTCACTTGATAAATCTGTGAAATTGAGACAAACATAATCTATTGTAAGATTGTTTGAGAGTTTGAGATTCGTTTAGATATACTTTTTTCGATAAATTTTACTCCTTTATATATAAGTTTTTATTTAGCAATTCGTTTATAGTATTATAAAAAGTGATCTTGATCAACTTATTAGCAATCATTTACGAGTTTTATAAGTAATAGCACATTTAATTTGTTAGGCCATCCTACAAAAGATATACCCTCAATAAATCATCTTCGTTAAAACCTAACAAGAGATATTACTGGAAGAACATAACATGTCCACCCAAACCCCAAAATTAAGTTTAATTTTTTTAAAAAAATTTCTCAAAGTTTTTTTATTTCCTTGTCATCTACCTTAACTTCAAAAAAATTTTGATTTCTTTTTAAACATATGCATGTTTTGCCTAATTAAGCTTTTGTTTCTCAAGTTCAATTTTTAAAACTAGAAACATCAATTGATACTTCTATTTCTAAGAGTAAAATGACAAATGTTTAGCTTTTAAGAAATTCTTTTTAGTTTATTTATGCAAAATTCATTGTTTGACTAGTGCTCGTATTTTGTTGTTGCAAAAAAGCACTTTAAAAAATTAGCCAAAAATAGTCTGAATCGGTTTTTAACTTTTTGACTTTTTACAGTACCATTAACTATGACCATGTATTGTAAAATCCAAATTCAACATAAACATCATCAAATATCAAGAAATAGAGTTGCGTAGACCAAAAAATTACCTTGGCATAAAATGTTCATACTTGTTTGCCCATATAACAACAATATCATTAATAATAACACACTTGTTTTTGCCATTTTTGTTTTGCTTCTCCCTTTTAATGCATGTACTCCGTATTAATAGTATTATTATTATTACGTGTTGTATTACATTCCACTATATATTTTCATTCTTAGCGCAGATTTTGTTGATTTTATATTCGTTCATAATAAATACGGAGTATATTGAATGTTGAAAAGTCTTGTTTATTGACATTGGTTAAGTGGCTATTAGTGATTGACTTTGCCGTGTGGGTCAACACTAACATTCATGATCCATTACTTCCTCCGTTCCATTTGATTCTTTACGTTTACTTTATACACGTACATCAATGCATGTTTTCGTTTGTTCATATCTTTAGTTACATATTATTAAAAAATATAAAAATTTGATATTCATAATGCACTCGGTAAGACGATTTAAACAAGATCTCACGTGACTATCTTTTATGTTATATATTAGAAGTTGTATTAAAGATTCTATTCACTTATGAATAGTGCCAAAAAAGCAAACGTAAAGAATCAAATGGAACGGAGGAAATATTAACAAAGAACGATATGTACGTAAGTGCTAGTGGCAAGTTATAGTGGGGCTTATTTGAATGATATTTTGTTTGTACCTCCTACTTGGCACTTAGATATCTTTGCTTCAGATGAACCATTTAGATATGAAGAAATAAGATGAAATTTTGTAACCATTCTACAACTAGATATAACCGTTATTGAAAACAAGTTGTCATAAGCTGTGGTTACATTTTATCAAAAAGTGGCAATAAAATTCATCTTATTTTTCAGACGGAAATTGTCTGTCTGAAATAAGAATTTGCGAAATATTTTATTGAAAAGGTTGAATTTATTTGCGATTTAAGATAGATGAAATATGAGCATTTTTGGATAAAAAGGTATTATAAATTTATGGGTAATGTTAAATACAGTTTTAAGGGTTGTATTTAAGCATTTAATACCTTCTAAATGTGGTTATATTAACTTAGGAATTAAGAATTTAGTAATACATTAATCAATATAATTAATACAAATTTTAAGGATTAATTACCTTTTATAGTTCCTTAAATACAACCCTTAGGGCTGTATTTATCATTATCTTATTATAGAAAACGACATTTTTAGTTATGATTTTTTATTTATCATTAAATGGTAATAATCCTTAAGAGAGTAAATGGACAAAAATTAAATGGAGAGGATCATCTGCCATTATAGCGACGCTGATTTAAATTATATTTTGGTTGACCTCGTATTTGGAGCGTAAATCTACAATTGAGAAGGTTGACTTTGTCTGTAATTAAACAGTAAGTCTTGCTTAAGACGGTGGCTGTCCGTCTTAAGCTCAAGGTAAGACGGGTTAAATACTAACACATGATGGTTATAAAGACAATATCTTTATTAATAAGACATGGTGGCTATCCGTCTTAAGCTACTGAACATCTCATATTTCGTAGTCTATGAATAAGAAATTGTACTTTTATTTTCAATAATGTAATTTGTATGTATGACTCAGTGTGTCGAACTGTGCTAGTATCTAAACATATTATTTTTACGCTTTCTTTAAAAAACTACTTGTGAGTTGAAAAAATATTTATTAAAAGTATATATTTGATGATATTACTCAATTGTCTTTCAGATTTTTTTTAAAACAAAATAGAATGAGCTAAGGTGAAACATGAAAAATTACGACACTAAAACGGTAAAATGCTATATGTACCTTGCACACATTGCCCGGGATTTAAACTAACTTTAAAATTAAACTCTATATGATTTCAAATTGTTGAGTCCTCCGCAGCGGGCTTAACCAATTGGTGATAGGAGGAGTAGCCCAATTACTTATAAGTTAGTCCCTCACACACATATGGGAAGAGACCTCAACAATCTCCCCCTTTCACATGTGTGTGTGCTGAAACTCCCCCTCACTTGGGGGTACTCCGCACCCGATGCAACCCCGCACCGGGCCGACCAGGCTACTCCGCATCTCTGGTCAACCAAGGGTGAGAGCCCAGCGGTGGTGCTACTCCGCAACCACGACGTTACTCTGCGTCATCTCGAGCTCCATCACCACATCGCACCTTGCGGTCCCAAGTCGAACCGTCGGCTCTGATACCATTTGTTGAGTCCTCTGCAGCGGGCTTATAAAATTAGGTAAATGAGACCAGCCCACAAACAAGAGAGGTTCCATCCTAAACCCAATTGGTGATAGGAGGAGTAGCCCACTTACTTATAACTTAGTCCCTTCACTATTATTCTATCGATGTGGGATGTATGTCCCTTACACACATATGGGAAGAGAGCTCAACACAAATAAAGCTAGAATTTAGGAGGAAATACTCAGAGGCTAATAATAGGAGAATTGTATTATGATAAGCTAATTGAGGTTACAATAATCGATCCTTATATACACAATGTTAGTAAGTTAGTTATAAACCATAACAGAATGCTAACAACCTAACTAACCCGAGTCCCACTCACAGCTATTGTACTCAATTTAGACCATGGAAGAAGACCATTTTAACCAAAAGTATAAGCTGATGACTAAGGCATTCTACTTACTCACATTGACAAACACTTACCTTTGAGTTGCAACACTATCAAACTACTCTGTATTGTCCACGGTCCGTTTCACAAATGGGACGTGTATACCGGGTCTTTTGAGTCGGAATTTAATTTGTAAATTTGTGGTTACCAATTGTTGACTTATACGAATTGGCAGGGTAAATGAATTCAGAGTGCTGCGGTTTAGACAGAGCAGTAGCTGCAAAGTTAGAGCTGAGTATGTAGACTATTGTCGACATAGATGGCCTCATCGTATAATCCTCTTCAACGCATAACAAACCCAGCTGTACACATTTCAAGGCTTCAGTTCTTGAACACAAATCTGTTAATGTCGGATCCATAATTTCCAATGGTTTGCCGTCTTCACAACATCTCCAGGCCTATGAATGTACGACACTCAGATTAGAATTTTACGAGGGAAAAATATACCTTTATAAAGTTATTCACTGTACTTCATATAAATGAATAATTATAGTGTTTGTAAGAATTTATCCTCACATAGCTCAAAAGGCTTTCGCGGCCTCCTGATCGGTTGGGCGGACCTATGACAAAAGGCGGTTTTATCTAAAACCGGTTCAAGATAAAAAAAAATATACCTTGACAAAAGGCGCCGAGAGCAGCAATAGAAGTAGTAACCTTACAGGTAGCAACGAGTAGATTAACATTGGATGCGTAGGACGCATTTTGTTGAACGAAAGTGTTTACTTCACAAAAACACATTTTCTCGTTCTTGGCCGCGTATTGAACCAGCGAGCAACAGATAGTTTCTGTTATATTAAACAATGTGCTTGAGCGATTAAACCGTGGATCCGTGCTATTTGAATGTTCTGCTAAGCAATCGTAAACGTTCTTCCAACACTTTATTTTGTCTTGCTCATCTTCCTGTTTACCAAAGACTTGCGCCGGTGAGGGCATTATCGTAATTGACATCAACATTAATGTGCCGAAAATTACTAGTTTCGCTACGTCTAGGTACATTTTCTCTTCTTTTTTCTATATGAGTTGGTTTTGAGACGTAAAATTAGTAGAAACGAAAGTTATTTGTGATACATATAACATATTGATTCGATGAAAGTTTTTTAATTAGATAATTGAACGCGTCATGTAAATTTAAAGTCAAATAAATTACTGTTGGGTTCATATTGATGATGACATGCCAATTTAACATGTTTATCAAGTGACTATTTCTTAGGTTCCAATGTCTCTCCATTTGCAATGTTGATCAAGAAAGAAGTCAAAGATCAAGTCAAGAACTCTTCATAGTTGTTGTTGTCTTAGGATGTGAGTACATTTGTAAAAGTAATATAATACATCGTTTGACAATAGTTTGCGGCAACAGTGAGCATGATTGTTGCCTCAATGTCTGGATTATAACAGTAGTACTTATGTGAACTGATCACAGTAAGTGCAACTGTTGCTTTTGTCTGCAACTCTTGAATCGAAATCATTTTTCCTTTTAAAAGTTATTTTCTTCGAAAATCTGTTTCATAAACAAATCTGAGTTGACAAGTGTTTTATCAAATTATTTGAAGAATGTTTTACTTTTTAGAATTTGGCAAAGAAATGTTTTTTTAAAAAAGCTAACTTGGTTGATATCCTCCATGTTTTAACCAAAGGTCAAGGATAATTTTATAGACTTTAAGTACTATCACTCAACCTTTCCATCATTGCATTTGGTAGCCTTACTTCCTATCACTCAACCTTTCCATCATTGCCTTTGGTAGCCTTACTTCCTATATGAAATATCATTTTCAACCCACTTACTTATTTATTGACATCTACAAGTTATGTTGATTGACTCTTCCAAAGATAATAATTTTAAAACACTTCAAGCATCCTCCTTACCTCTATAAATAGATGACATTAGATGCTCAGATTTTTTAAGACTTTCCAAAGCATCATCTTTCAATTGCAAACTGTTTTAAGTGTTTTTCAAAACCTTTTTCTTTGCAAAAGTTTTTAAAGTCTTCAATAGTTACAGTCCAGACTACTGTTGCCATTGTGATATATTCTTGTTACTTGAATAGTTAGATCTTGAAATTGTCCTCACAAGTTCTTTTTGAGAACAACATTTGAGGAACAAAGATCCTGTAACTTTTCAGTTCAAGAGTCGAGTTTTAGAACAAGTGTGTTCTTAAACTCTTTCGCAACCGGAGTAGGTTGTTGGCCATTTTATTGTAGGGGTTTTTAAGTTGTCGGAGTAGATTTCTTATTAACAAAGCAATATAATGAAGATTGGACGTAGGCCCTTAGAGTGAAGTCCAAACCAATTCAAAATCGTGTGTTGATCTTTCTTTTCATTATTTCCGCCTCACTTTTTATTTACGTACATTGATTAAGCATAGCAACAGTTTTCAATACTGTTAGCTACAGCTTCGCATTTCTCTGAAAGGAACTGGTAACGGTCAAACTAACTGTTACCACGATCAGAACATTTTGTTACACTTCCGCTCAACTCACTTTAATTCATAAAGACTTAGTTGAAAATTTTAAAAGGTACCGAATTCACTCCCTCCCCCTCTTAGGTACTAGGAATCCATACTCTTCAATTGGTATCAGAGCCTCGTGCTCTTGATAAGGCTAATTACCTTGAGTAGATTCCGGGGAATGGATTCCCTTACACACTCCAAGATCCCGATATCTATCGGTGAGAATTTTGGTTGGTGGAAACTCAAAATGGAACATTACATTAAAAGCATAGACTTTGAATGTTGGATCATTGTCAAGAATGGTCCCCTCGCTATAACGGAGACTTCCAAAGAAGGGGAAGTAACTCTTAAAAGCGAAGGAAAGTATGACGAGAAGGACTATAAAAAGGCCGAAAAGAACTCAAAGGCAATGACAATTCTTCAAAATTGCATTGGTCCTCAAGATGTGAGTCGAATTGCCGGTTGTCCTTCCGCCAAGGAAATTTGGGATTGTCTTGAACTTGCTTATGAAGGAACCATCCAAGTAAAAAAGCATCGTATTGATCTACTCATGCAACAATATGAGTTGTTCAATATGACCAAAGACGAATCCATCAATAGTCTCTCTTCTCGTTTTTCTAGTATTATTAATGAACTTAAAAGCCTTGGTAGGACCTTCGAGTCCGAGGACCTTGTGCGAAAAATTCTTCAAAGTCTCTCTCTCAAATGGAGAGCTAAGGTCACGGCCATCGAAGAAGCTAAAGACCTTTCGAGTCTAACCCTTCATGAACTAATGGGATCACTAATGGCTTATGAGCAAATTCTTTTAAAGAATCCTAGTGATGATCCTAAAGGGAAAGGGCTCGCTCTTAAGTCTACCTCAAGTGATGAGGAAGACATTGGAGAAGATGAATTCGATGTGTTCTCTCGTAACATAGTAGAAATGGTAAATAGCTATGGTCAAAAGAAGTTCAATAATAATACCATGAAAAAACGTTTTCCTAAGAAAAGACCCAATGGAGTTGGATGCTTTAAGTGTGGTGATAAATCTCACCAAATCAAAGAATGTCCAAAGTGGGGAGATATTAAATCTAAGGAAAAGAGAGACAAAGCTAAAAGCGAAATGAAACACAAAGTCATGTCCGCCATTTGGGGAATGTCCGAATCCGATGACGATGATGACATCGAGGATGATCTTAAGGCAAAGATGTGCTTAACAAATAAAACCAAATCACAAACTCTTAAAAACGAAACTCTTAGATGTCTCATGGCCTATCCCAATGATTACGACTCGGAGTCCGACAATGAGATAAAAAACCTTAAAGCCAAGGTTAGAACCTATTACAAAAGTAAGGTATGTCAACTTCTTGACAAACTCTTTGACAAATGTCGTGCTCAAACAGAAAAATTGAATGTGATGCAAGATGAGATTGAGGAGATAGCGGAGGAAAATGTCCTCCTGAAAAATGAACTAAAAGCAACAGTCTCTGACTGTTACCTCTGAGATTGAGAAAGAAATGAAAAGACTCTACAAGTTAAACAAAAATCTGACTAAACAACTTGAGTCGACTAAAGTCACCGAGTCCTCCTCTGATTCCGAACTTCAAAATGTTAACATTTCCTTAATCTCACAAGTTTGCACATTAACCGAGGAACGTGATAACATTTTGAAGGATCAAGAAATGTTTAAAGTCGAAATGGGTGAGTTGATCGATGAAATTGATCGTCTGAAAGCCACAGTCCCATGTACTGTTACCACTGATCACAGCAATGAAAAATTGACCTTAAAGAATCAAATTTCTTCTCTTACTAAGGAACGTGATCACTTAAAGAATGAATGTGAAACTCTCAAAACTGAATGTAGAAACCGTCATGAAAGATGGATACACTCGGAACAATGTGTGTCTAGTCTCAAACTTCATGTTGAAGAGAAGTCTAATTCCGTCATGGATCTTAAATCTAAATATGTTGAAAAGAAAAAGGAATTAGAAATCTTTCAACAAACCAATGAGACCAATCTTGCCAAAATAGAGAAACTCAACAAAAATCTTTTGGAAGCAAAACTCTTTTATCAAAAATGGGAAGGTAGTCAAACCGTGCTCAACTTTCTCACCTCTCAATCTTTCGATCATGAGAAGAAAGTTGGTCTTGGTTTCAAAGGCAACAACAAGACTCATTGTTGCGTTCGAAACCAAGATCCAACCAAAACCGATTTTAGAAGGAGAAAGTACACCGGCCTTCCCGAATATGTTGTGTGCAACTATTGTGGCAAGACGGGTCACGTTTTCAATGGATGTAACAAAAGGTTTAATGACATAAATAGGAACACTAAAGTGGTCAAGCAAATATGGGTTAGAAGAGATTTATTAAACCAAGCAAGGCACAAAAAGGGACCCATATTTATTTGGGTTACTAAACTAAAACTCTAATCTCTTGTAGGGCTTGGTGAGAGGCGGCCGCAATTGGTACCTTGATAGTAGATGCTCTCATCACATGACAAGAGATAGATACCAATTCCTCTCACTTGAAGCTTATAATGGTGGCACGGTAACATTTGGTGACAACAAGAATGGAACAAAATGATGAGTTTGAAAGTGGATTGATTCAAGAGGAATCAATAAATATTGAAGAAGAAATGGTGGAAAGAGCTGAAATAGAACAATAACAGACAACCCCACTGTTACCTACTGACGAAGGCAACAGTTAAAGGGGAACTGATCAATGCACTCCATCAGTCACAGTAGCACCTACTGTGACCTCTGTCAGTATCTCAAATCAATGAACCTTCTCATCAAATCATTCAACTCGTAGATGGTGATTAAATTGAGGGGGAACAAACAACCTTCAAGCCTAAGAAGTGGAAACATCAAAGTTCTCATCCACTCACCAACCTAACATATGATGTGCGACCGGAAAGGCAAAACACGGTTGCTCTCTCAACGGCCGAAAAATGAATACATTAGTGCCGCTCAATGTTGCTCACAACTTCTTTGGATTCGACAACAACTACATGACTTTGGTATGATCTTTGACTTAATTTCTATTATGTGTGATAATACGAGTGAAATCTTTATTTTCAAAAATATTATTCAACACTCACGAACTAAACACATTGAGATTCGTCATCATTTTCTCCGTGATTATGTAGAAAAAGGTCATATTAAACTTATCTTTTGCAAAACCATAGATCAAATTGCCAACATATATACTAAACCACTTGCAAGAGAACAATTCGAAAAACTTCGGTTGGAAAAATTGTTTAATTAATTGCTTGTAATTCTAATATGTGTTTGCTAATTTCCCACATGATTTATGAGATTGGTATGTAAGTATGTTTCCTCTTAATCTAGTTGTTGAGCTAGTTTGATTGATGATGACAAGCCTAACTAATGTATACTTCTTAGTTAAGTTTTCAGGAAATCTTGAGTCTCCAAGCAAGACCAATCTCCAAGCAAGAGTAGATGAAGAGTTGAAATGCCCAAGAAGAATCGTGTTGTAAAGAGTCGTCTATTGTAAAGGTAGAAGAGTATGGTACTTACAAATGCAACAGTCTTGGCGACCGTTACCTCACTTGTTCAGTGTAACAGTGAGGACGACTGTTGCGCATGTCTGAAACTTTTCAAAGACTTTCTAAATCAAAATCTTCCTGCTGCTTTTGAAAAATTACTTGAACCATTCTTGAAATGATTTTGAACGTGATTTGAAGGTGATAAGAAGGAATCATTTGAAAGTGTTTTTCCTCATTTGCACAAACAAACTTTTTCTCAAAAAGAAAAGCAACACTTGGTTTGTTCCCATATGAGTTTGTCATCTTATGACTTTCACTAAGGGTAAATCACTTCCTGCATCTTGAGCAGCCCTCTTTTCTGAGACACTTTGTATCTTGTGAAAGCTTTATGCAAGGACATTCACTTTGCCCACATGCTTGAGAGTGGACTTTCTCAAGGCTCTCCTTTAACATTTTCAAATCACTTCTTCCTCTATAAATAGAGAGCTCACCTCTCTCATTTCTCAAAGGCTTTCCAGAGAAATCAAACTTACTGCTTTGCAAATTTTCTTCAAAAGTTCTTAAGCTTTTAATCTTTGCAAACTTTCTTCAAAGTCTTCAAAAGTTACAGACATGACAACTGTTGCGTTAAGTATTGTATTCTTCTATCTAGAATAGTTAGATCTTAATGAATTCGCCTTCGTTCTTTCCACAAGAACAAAATCAGGGAATTTGATCTTGTAACTTTCTTAGAAGAAGAGTCGAGTTTGAGACGGAGTAGTCTCGAATTCATTTCGCAACCGGAGTAGGTTGTTGGTCCTTTTTATTGTAAGGGTCTTAGGTAGTCGGAGTAGATTACTTAATTGAATCAATAAGAAGAAGATAAGACGTAGGCCTTTCAAAATGGCTGAACCAATTCAAAACTCCTGTGTTATTTTTCTTGTTTGTTTAAATTCCGTTGCACTTTTCTTTACTTGTTTATTTCGCATTTCTGTCTAGTGCAACAGTCTCGAATACTGTTACTTTCGTATTGTAGCCTTTACTTCATCTGCTAAAACGAACAAAGTAACAGTCAAACTCACTGTGACGTTCACTTTACAACAACTTATTACTTTAGCTATACACTCTTGATAACCTTGTTCATTTAGTGTATCCATTTACTCTTCTTAACTCCATCAACTTTCTTTAAACAATAAAGATTAAGTTGAAATTTTTAAAGTGGTACCTAATTCACCCCCTCCCCCTCTTAGGTACTTGGAATCCAAACCCTTCAATTGGTATCAGAGCCTCGTGCTCTTGATCGAGGCTAATCGCCTTTGAGTTTGATTCTAGGCCTATGGATTCCTCAAAATACTCCAAGATCCCGGTCTTTACCGGTGAGAATTTTGGATGGTGGAAACTCAAAATGGAACACTACATCAAAAGTATTGATTACCAATGTTGGAGAATCATCAAAGATGGACCACTCATTGTTGAAGATAAGGACATGATGACGGGATATTCTACCGTTAAACTCGAAAGAGATTACAATGAAAATGATTTTAAATTGGTCGAGAAAAATTCCAAAGCCATGACTATTCTTCAACGATGTGTTGGTGAGGAGGAAGTGAGTCGTATATCCGGTTGTACGACGGCTAAGCAAATATGGGACGTCCTTGAACTCGCACACGAGGGAACCATACAAGTTAAGAAACAACATATAGACCTTCTCTTTAAAAAATATGAGATGTTCCATATGTTGAAGGACGAGTCCATCAATAGTTTAGCCTCTCGTGTTTCTAGCATTATTAATGAGCTTAAAAGTCTAGGAAGAACTTTCGAGTCCGAGGACATCATTCGAAAAATTCTTCGTAGTCTTACCGCTAAATGGCAACCAAAAGTCACCGCTATTGAAGAGGCTAGAGACCTAACCACATTGATCTTTCATGAACTAATGGGGTCCCTAATTGCACACGAGTTAAATCTCGACAATGCTCCTTGTGAGACCTCAAAGGGAAAAGGACTTGCTCTTAAATCCACATCAAGTGATGAGGAAGGAGAAGAGGAAGATGAATTTGCCATGTTCTCAAGAAACCTTGTTGGGATGGTCAATGGCCAAGGATTCAAAAATTTCAAAGTGAACCATGCTAGAAAACGATTTCCTAAGAGACGACCGAATTCCGCTATGGGATGTTTCAAATGTGGTGACAAAGGTCACTTAATTAAAGAATGCCCAAAATGGAATGACATCAAATCTAAGGATAGAAGAGACACGGCTAAGAGAGAACTCAAGCATAAAGTAATGTCCGCCATTTGGGGCATGTCCGACTCCGAGGACGATGAACCCATCGAGGAGCAACTAGATGCTAAAATGTGTTTGACAAACAATCTCAAAAATAAAACACATAAACTTGCTAGGAGTGAGTCTCTTAGGTGTCTTATGGCACATCCGGATGAATCCGATTCCGAGTCCGACAATGAGGTAAAATATCTTAAGGCTAAGGTTAGAACTTATTCCAAGGACAAGGTGTGTAAGTTACTTGATAAGTTGTTTGACAAATGTCGTAACCAAACCGAGAAACTTGATGTCATGCAAGATCAAATAGAGGAGATTGCTCAAGAAAACGTTCTTCTAAAACAGGAATTGAATGATACAGACACAGTGACTGTTACCTCTGAAGTTGAGACTGAATTTAAGAGATTAAGGAAATTAAACAGAAATCTGACTAATGAACTTGATCTCCTTAAAACCTCTACCTCTAACTCTACCCCCTCTGATCTTGAAGAGATTAACACCTCCTTAGTCTTCCAAATTTCAAAAATCTCAAAGGAGCGTGATGATCTCATCAAAGATCTTGAGTTGTATGTCTAAAACTGAAGTAGTCGACCTTGAAGAAAAAGTTGAAAGTTTGAAAGTCACAATCCCTCTGTCTGTTGCCTCTGACATTGAAAAGCAAAGCTCATCCTCTCATGATCTTGTCAAAACTTTAACCACTAAGAATGATCGACTCAAGGTTGATCTCAATGCCTTCAAAGAGGAAATTAGAATCCTTCATAAAACTTGTTAACATACAACATGAAAAAAACAAGAATTGCTCCTCCGATCCTAAGGTCACTCAATTGAACTTTTGCATCTCCAACCTTAAGATTGACATTGAACAAAAAATCAACACCATCATTGACTTAAAATCTAAATTTGTTGTGATGAAAAATGATTTGGACATTTCTAAGGAAAAGAACAAGTTGCTTTTGGCTAAAATTGAGAAACTTGGCAAGGATCTTAATGAAGCTAAACATGTGTCTAAAAAATGGGAAGGAAGTCAAAATGTCTTGAATTTTCTCACTGGTCAATCCAAGAGGTGTGATAGAGTGGCTGGTCTGGGTTTTAAATGGAACAGTCAGTCGCACTGTTACATTCAAAACCAGATCCTAGCAAAACTGACTTCCGAAGAAGGAAGTATGTTGGTCTTCCTGAATACATCATTTGCAACTATTGTGGAAAAACTGGTCATGTCTTTAATGCTTGCAAAAAGAGACATAATGACATTGAAAGAAATATTAAAGTTGTCAAGCAAATATGGATTCGGAAAGATCTCCTTAAGCAAGTTGGTGGTAAGAAGGGACCCAAAATGATTTGGGTTCCTAAACTTAAAGTCTAATCTCTTGTAGGGCTTGGTGAGAGGCGGCCGCAATTGGTACTTGGATAGTGGATGTTCTCGTCACATGACGGGAGACAAAAGCCAATTTCTCTCACTTGAAGCTTATGATGGTGGCACGGTAACGTTCGGTGACAACAAGAAAGGTGAAGTAATAGGCATTGGGAAGGTTGGTAAGTCATCGTTACTTTGTGTCGACAATGTGCGGCTTGTCAAAGGTTTGAAGCATAATCTCCTTAGCATCTCTCAATTATGTGACCGTGGTAACTTGGTTGAATTTAGTGCTAGTCTTTGTCGAATCATTGATGCCACAACCCATGAGGTAATACTTGAAGGTAGACGAGTGAAAGACGTCTACCTAACCGATTTAAACACTTTATCCGGACATACTATGTCTTGTATGAGTGTAATGAAAAATGATCCTTGGTTGTGGCATAAACGATTTGGACATGTAAGTACTAAGACTCTCAATACTCTCAAAAGACTTGACTTGGTTGAAGGATTTCCTAACATAAAATTTGATCTTGATAAAATTTGTGATGAATGTGCTAAATGCAAACATGTTAGAAGTTCCTTCAAATCGAAAAAGGTTGTGAGTACCTCTCGTCCACTACAACTCTTGCACATTGATTTATGTGGACCCATGAGAACCCGTAGTAGAGGAGGGAGTCGCTATGTGTGTGTCATTGTTGATGATTATAGTAGATTTGTTTGGGCATTGTTCTTAAGTTCCAAAGATGAGGCATTTGATGAGTTTTTAATTTGGTTGAAAAAGATTCAAAACAAACTTGATTTAAAACTTGTTTCCATTCGAACCGATCATGGAACCGAATTTGAAAACTCATCATTTGGTGCTTATTGTGATGACAATGGTGTTGATCATAATTTCTCCGCCCCAAGAACTCCTCAACAAAATGGCGTTGTTGAACGCATGAATAGAACTCTTGAAGGCATGGCTAGAACCATGTTATTGTGTAGTAAGCTTCCTCGAAACTTTTGGGCCGAAGCGGTAAACACCGCTTGCTATATTCATAATCGAGTCATGGTAAGAAGTCTACTCAATAAAACACCATATGAATTACTACGTGGAAGAAAGCCCAACATTTCATACTTTAGATGCTTTGGTAGCAAATGTTTTGTTCACAACAATGGTAAAAATAATTTAGGTAAATTCGATCCACGTAGCGATGAAGCGGTTTTTATTGGCTATTCTAATCATAGCAAGGCCTACAAAGTTTACAACAAGAGGACTATGTTGATTGAGGAAAGTGTACATGTCATTTTTGATGAATCTAGTCTCTTTGAGCAGGTACAAATTGACGAGGAAGATGATGAATTCGAGATTGGGCTTGTGCGAGAAGACTTTGTGTTTAATCAAGAAGAAGCCTTGAACAATTCGAATATCATTGATCAGCAACAGACGCAGAGACTGTTACCTGTTACAGACAGCATCAACTCAGGGGGAATCAACAGTAACTCTGCTACTTCTTCTACCTCCAAGACTGTAACAGTCCCTCTGACTGTTGAACAGGGAGAGTCCTCCAACTCTGATGAAGGATCAACATCCGACCAGGAAGTAACAGTCACTCAGACTGCTGCTGTTGAAAGGGAAGAAGTCCCCTTCGTGCCAAAGAAGTGAAAACATCAAAACTCACATCCTTTGTCAAATCTGACAAGTGACATCAGATCTGGAATAAGAACAAGAGCCTTTCAACAACTTCTGTGCACACAATGCATTTCTCTCTCAAATTGAACCTGCCAATGTAACAGTCGCTCTGACTGTTGCTGACTGGGTAATTGCAATGCAAGAAGAACTCAATCAATTCAAGAGAAATGAGGTATGGCACTTGGTCCCTAGGCCACCTAATCGTACCATCATTGGTACTAGGTGGGTCTTTCGCAACAAGCTTGATGATTCCGGAGAAATCGTAAGGAACAAGGCTAGACTAGTGGTGCAAGGTTACAATCAACAAGAGGGTATTGACTATGATGAAACCTATGCACCGGTAGCTAGACTTGAGGCCATACGATTACTTATTGCTTTTGCGGCTCACAAAGGCATTAAACTCTTCCAAATGGATGTTAAAACCGCTTTTCTAAATGGCTATTTAGAAGAGGATGTCTTTGTTGAGCAACCCCCGGGGTTTTTGGACAATGATTTTCCTAATCACGTTTTCAAGTTGGACAAAGCTCTTTACGGTTTAAAACAAGCACCCCGTGCTTGGTATGATAGATTGTCAAAATTCCTACTTGAGAACGGGTTTAGAAGAGGATCCGTGGACAAAACCATGTTCTTAAAGTCACAGTCTGATGGACTGTTGATTGTGTAAGTGTATGTCGATGACATCATTTTTGGTGCTACTAATGAGCTTCTTTGTGTGTACTTTTCCGAATTAATGAAATCGGAATTCGAGATGAGCATGATGGGTGAACTAGGATTCTTTCTTGGACTTCAAATCAAACAAACCAAAGAAGGAATCCTAATTCATCAACAAAAGTATATTAAAGAAATGCTTAAGAAATTCGGGATGACGGATGCTAAATCCTACTCTACACCTATGGTATCTACTTCCAAGTTGGACAAGGATGAAAATGGCAAAAATGTAAGTGACAAGGTGTATAGAGGTATGATTGGATCTCTTCTTTACTTAACCGCTAGTCGTCCCGACATTCTCTTTAGTGTTTGTTTATGTGCTCGGTTCCAATCAAATCCGAAAGAATCCCATTTCAAAGCCGTCAAACGAATTCTTCGATATTTGATTGGAACCCAACATCTCCACTTGTGGTATCCGTTGTATTGTCCCCTTGATCTTGTAGGATTTTCCGATGCCGACTTTGCGGGATGCACGGTAGACCGAAAGAGCACCTCCGGGATTGCCACGTTCCTTGGACCTTGTCTCGTTTCATGGGGTTCAAAGAAACAAAATACGGTAGCTCTTTCAACGGCCGAAAGCGAATATGTTAGTGCCGCTCATTGTTGCTCACAACTTCTTTGGGTACGTCAACAACTTCAAGATTTTGGTATGATTTATGACTCTATTCCTATTATGTGTGATAATACTAGTGCCATAAACATTTCCAAAAATCCCATTCAACACTCTAGGACTAAGCATATTGAGATTCGTCATCATTTTCTTCGTGATCACGTAGAGAAAGGACATATTAAGCTTATTTTTTGCAAAACCGAAGATCAAATAGCGGATATTTTTACGAAACCACTAGCAAGAGAACAATTTGAGAAACTTCGGTTACAAATTGGTTTAATTAATTGTATGTGATTAATGTGTGTGTGTGTCTAATCCCTTACATGATTGACGAGAATTGGCTTGTAAGTATACTCTTCCTTATTCTAATTCACATGTGTTTCAATTTATCATGATTTTCCTGCACATTTTTGTCCTTAATTGCATACTCAACATTTGACTATCTCATGTTCAAAGTTACTGCCATTTACCCTCTTAAATTAAACCACTCAAATAACCAAACCCTTCAATACTACCCTCATTAAACCTATCTACCCACAAACCCTATCTACCCACTAAAAACTACCCGTCCTATCCCAACCGACACAACCCCTCACCCTTCCCTCATTATTACCCTCTTTTAAACCTAACCCCACTATGGTAAAAACCTCCTTTAATACCACACTTC
Organism: Heliosperma pusillum; assembly: GCA_022085475.1. Classification (NCBI taxonomy): domain Eukaryota; kingdom Viridiplantae; phylum Streptophyta; class Magnoliopsida; order Caryophyllales; family Caryophyllaceae; genus Heliosperma; species Heliosperma pusillum. The sequence goes on along the minus strand of JAIUZE010004569.1, from coordinate 21,508 downwards.
ACATCAAATCAACCAAACTCATCATGTCTACATCCTCAACTCCTTCATCTGCCTCAACCGTTCCCGACACAACCAAACCCTCATCTCCTCCACCACCGCCGGCTACCGGCGAACCCTTAACCGTCAAACCCATTTGTGTCTTGCCACCGCTTGAACCTTCCCAAAACCCAACCTCTTCTTCCACCGAGCCTCCGGTGACCTCCTCCTCTCTTGTTGATGATGCTCCTGAAAATGTTGAAGAAGGTCCCGATAGCACTTCACCCGAATCAAAATCCAAAAAGAAAGGAAAGGGTAAGGGACCGGCTGTTTCTCGAAAGCCGGTAACTCGGAAGCGTGGCCGATCCGGGCCCATGCCGACAATAATAGAGGAAATTAATCTTGAGGATGATGTTGATGATACCGATGTCGCGGGAAACAATGAAAAACCTGATGTTGAGGAAGATGAACCGGTTCCTAAACGGGCCAAAGGGAAGGAAGAAAGGCCGAAATGGGTCTATATTTCTTCAAATGATCCGATTCCTGTTACCAACAAATATCAAAATCGGGTCATCAAGCACCAACTTCTCAAACTAGATCTACAACCATCCACTTTGGCCAACTGTGAACTTCTACTGAAAAAGCCTGTCATTCATAACCCGCGGATCTATACGAGTGAATGGTACTCTTCCTCTCCTGCTTTTACCACTTTCGGCGACGCCATTGATGCTCAAGGATGGGGCACGTTGCTTGAGACTCCACATCCGGTATATGTTAGTGAAATCCTCCAGTTCTATGCAACAGTCCGAGTGTCTGACTCTTTGACACTATCGGCCCGAGTCAATGGTAAGTCATTTTCCATCACTCCTGCTTTCCTTGCTGATGTTCTTGGAGTGACCGATGATGGTTACGATAAAATTCCCTCTGACAAAGTCTGGCCAATTCTTCAATATGCTGCCCCCTTAGATGTGGCTAAAACTTTAATGCCCAAAACCACAGTTTGCACCACTCTTGAATCCAAAAAACTGCTCACCCAACACCGTCTTCTGTTCAATCTCATCTGTCGAACTATCTACCCCTCAAATGACCGTGGAAAACTCTCAATAGCCAAACAGTACCTTGTCTTTCACCTAGCCACCCACAAAAAAATCAGCCTACCCCGACTTATGTGTCACCGAATATCCGTCTTAGCCTCCAAAATTCAAAAAAGGAACTTCCCTCTCAAAGACCTTCTTCGTCTTCCCTATGGCCTCTGGATCTCCCTAGCTCTAAAAGCTAAGGGTGTACTGACTGATAAAACCGTGGGGTCTCTCGGCATTTATGATGTTATGACCACGAGGAACTTGGGTAAAATGATGCTAAAAGAATCAAAAGGAAAACTGGAGGATGTGAAATTCGCCAAGGATAAGGTTGTGGAGGTAGGCTCATCTAGCAAAGGTGGGGCTAATGATGAAATGTGTGGGGTAATTTTGGCTGAGATTCGTGGTTTAAAGACTTGGGTCGAGGAAAAGTTTAATGTGCTTCAACAATTAGTAGATTCTACCAAAGGTGAAGTGGACATTCTGTCAAATATTATCAAGGATAAGTATGGAGTTGCAAGTGACGAGGATGGCTCAGAGGATGGCTCGGACGAAGAATGATCCTGTTTTAACCCTTCCCTACTTATTATAACCTTATCTTATTTTATTTTGGTGGTGTAATTTAACACTTGATCCTTTTCTCACATATCATTCTGGTGGTGTAACTACGAACATGTTTTATCTGTGTTGACTATGTCATTTTGACCTATCTAGTGCGGATTTTGTGCTATCTTGTGCATTTGTGTTCTGTGTCCGGGATGAGTATCGTTGCCCTTTTGATGATGTCAAGAGGGGGAAAAGGCTAAACATACATTACATAAGCATATCTTTGATTAAACTCTTGCTTGTCGACTTAGTAGAATTATCTTGCTTACTAACTCTCTTGGTTTTGTTTGTCATATGATTACTACCGTCACTTCTCTTTGTGCTATCTTTGAAATCATTTGCCTTGGACTAAACTTTTGAGGGGGAACTTATCTTTAGATTTATGTGTTCTTAAGGCTTGTCATCATCAAAGGGGGAATTTGTTGAGCTAGTTTGATTGATGATGACAAGCCTAACTAATGTATACTTCTTAGTTAACTTTTCAGGAAATCTTGAGTCTCCAAGCAAGACCAATCTCCAAGTAAGAGTAGATGAAGAGTTGAAATGCCCAAGAAGAATCGTGTTGTAAAGAGTCGTCTATTGTAAAGGTAGAAGAGTATGGTACTTACAAATGCAACAGTCTTGGCGACCGTTACCTCACTTGTTCAGTGTAACAGTGAGGACGACTGTTGCACATGTCTGAAACTTTTCAAAGACTTTCTAAATCAAAATCTTCTTGCTGCTTTTGAAAAGTTAATTAAACCATTCTTAAAATGATTTTGAACGTGATTTGAAGGTGATAAGAAGGAATCATTTGAAAGTGTTTTTCCTCATTTGCACAAACAAACTTTTTCTCAAAAAGAAAAGCAACATTTGGCTTGTTCCCTCATGAGTTTGTCATCTTATGACTTTCACTAAGGGTAAAACCACTTCCTGCATCTTGAGCAGCCCTCTTTTCTGAGACACTTTGTATCTTGTGAAAGCTTTATGCAAGGACATTCACTTTGCCCACATGCTTCAGAGGTGGACTTTCTCAAGGCTCTCCTTTAACCTTTTCAAATCACTTCTTCCTCTATAAATAGAGAGCTCACCTCTCTCATTTCTTCAAGGCTTTCCAGAGAAATCAAACTTACTGCTTTGCAAATTTTCTTCAAAAGTTCTTAAGCTTTTAATCTTTGCAAACTTTCTTCAAAGTCTTCAAAAGTTACAGACATGATAACTGTTGCGTTAAGTATTGTATTCTTCTATCTAGAATAGTTAGATCTTAATGAATTCGCCTTCGTTCTTTCCACAAGAACAAAATCAGGGAATTTGATCTTGTAACTTTCTTAGAAGAAGAGTCGAGTTTGAGACGGAGTAGTCTCGAATTCATTTCGCAACCGGAGTAGGTTGTTGGTCCTTTTTATTGTAAGGGTCTTAGGTAGTCGGAGTAGATTACTTAATTGAATCAATAAGAAGAAGATTGGACGTAGGCCTTTCAAAATGGCTGAACCAATTCAAAACTCCTGTGTTATTTTTCTTGTTTGTTTAATTTCCGCTGCAGTTTTCTTTACTTGTGTATTTCGCATTTCTGTCTAGTGCAACAGTCTCGAATACTGTTACTTTCGTATTGTAGCCTTTACTTCATCTGCTAAAACGAACAAAGTAACAGTCAGACTCACTGTGACGTTCACTTTACAGCAACTTATTACTTTAGCTATACACTCTTGATAACCTTGTTCATTTAGTGTATCCATTTACTCTTCTTAACATCCATCAACTTTATTTAAACAATAAAGATTAAGTTGAAATTTTTAAAGTGGTAACTAATTCACCCCCTCCCCCTCTTAGGTACTTGGAATCCAAACCCTTCATCAATATTAGTCCTTTTCTTTCATTTGTCTTTTGCTGCATACTTCATTTCTTGTTCTTATTTTTCACATTGTTGACACACATTCAACAATTATCCTGAATCTGATTTCATAATTTCACTTTGTCTCTTTTTCTAACCATGCCTTGGGTATGAATGTTCCAAAAAAATGTATTATTTTTTTATATCAAATGAATACTTCACCAGTGCCACGCAAAAGAAGCAATAAATCCAAACTTCAATCTGTTGTTCGTAAAATTTGCTAAGTATTATGTAGTATCTCCCAACTTCGATCCGGAGACGGCACAAGTTTGAGCCACATACAAAATCCAAGATTTCATCTTCATGTAACATCGTTTTTTTTTTTTTTACTAAAACCTTGAATTCTCAATTTTATTTCTTGAAATGTCGTTGATTGGTGGTTATGTTGTTGACCAGTTGAGGACTTGACAGTTACGTCCGCGAAAATCGAGGCTCTTCGACTTACTGGCGGCGCCGCAAGTTAGAGACTATGGACAGCCCTGCCAGGACAGTTCTGACATCGTTGTACTTATCAACTGGAGAAATTGTCGCTGTGTCAGTGAACGTACAGAGCTAGTGCGGGTGTGTTGCATCGAAAAACATGACGACCAAATGACCAATAATGGAACGGCTGACAATGCAGTTTGGCGACATTGACGCAAACATGTGAAATCCAAGGTGTTTGTTGTGTCATAGTTGTGAGGTAAAGTTCTGGACAATGAAGCTTACTAGATACATTTGACAAACATAAAAAAAAAAATGTCTTGAGTATACGGCAGGAATGAAGAGGTTGACACTTTGACAGCGTTATCCACCTTTTTTTTTTCGGTCTATGTTTTTATCCATAAACCCATTATTTACATGTGCATCAGACGACGTTTCTTTCTATTGTTTGTTTTTTGTGCAGTAATTGCAAGTACTTGGATAACCTTGAGACGCTTGGTAAAAAGTATTTTGATTATCTTCCTAGTTATCGATGGAAACAATGAACCTGTCCTTAAGATCGTCGGAAAATTTGAGGCCTTCAAGTCAGTCATTTCTACCTCTGATCATGCAACGATCTTGTCTTGACGACCACTAGAGATTGCGAGGAAGTCCGAGTTAGATAGCTTTGGAGTTGCCATGCAAAGAAATTATCCCGTTGACCGCTGGAGATTGCGAGGAAGGCCGAGTTAGATAGCTTTGGAGTTTCCATTCAAAGAACTTGTCCCGTTGCCCGCTGGAGATTACAAGAAAGACCGAGCTAGATAACCTTGGAGTTTCCATTCAAAGAACTTGTCCTGTTGCCCGCTGAAGATTGCAAGGAAGACCAGATAATATCGTTTCGATGCTCTTTGAAGTCAATTGTGCAAGCCTTTGGAAACCGTGAGGAAGCTCGAGTCAGATTACGTCAATATTCTTTTAAGACAACCGTGGCTTGATGGCTCGTTTGGACTTCTCATCAAGTGTCGCACTTGTCTGGTGGAGCGCAGAAGGATTTCAAGCCACTCTGGGTTCGTTCAGTTCAGTTTTCTTTCAAGATATGAAGCAAGCAACATGTTCCGTTGAGCGCTGGAGTATTTGAGGCACCCCGAAGATCATTCCGATACCTGGACATGGGAAGCTAGGATACTTCAAGTCACCGCAAGTTGGCTCATTTCACTTATCAGTTATCACACCGCAAGCTCGATATGGCTACCGTACGAAGACTTGGAGGTACTCCAAGTTGGATCATTTCGACTCCCTTCGGGATTGTTATGCAATGTACCCGACTTGTCGACCACGAGGAGCTGCGAGAGATCCAAGTTAGATCGTTTCATTGTTCTTTCAATCATGATGCAATGCATTGGACCCGTTAAACGCATGAGGATTACAATCTGCACTCCATGTCACATCACTATGCTACTTCGTCACAACGTCCGCATGCAACATGGATTTTCCGAGGCCCTTTCAAGACTGTATATTTTTATATGGAGGACGGAGTGCGATGACCGAGTAGAGCTTTGAGGACATGGAGGGCTTGAAGATCATGATCGATAATTGTATCGCCGAGGTTGACATCATGGACAAGTAGAGGATCACCTTCAGCTAGAAACAGCTCATCATGGTCTAAATGTTTCCTGAGGAAGGAGAAGCACCACTTGAAGATCTTGAAGATACGAGGGCATCTTTTTTCTTTGAGGCAAAATTCATCATTGATCAAGACTGCCCTTACTCTTAAAGATTGATTGATTCGAAGTTTATTTAGCCGTGCACAGTTTAAGCTCTTGCGGGCCAGGAGCGATTTTGGAAGATTTGGATTTTTTGGTGTGGCTGCACTTAAACAAAGTATTTGCTCAAACTGCCTACGTACTTGCGAAGTTGACAATGGTAACAACCTACAAGATCAAGCCAACGTAGTTCGTTGAAGATTTTTTTTTCGTTTGAAGATGTGGCTGCACTTGAACAAAGTGTTTGCTCAAACTGCCTACGTACTCGCAATGATGACAGTGGTGGCAACCTGCAAGATCAAGCCAACGTAGTTCGTTAAAGATTTTTTTTTCGTTTGAAGATGTGGCTGCACCTAAGTAAATGATTTACTCAAGTTGCCTACGTACTCATAAAGCACTAAAGTAGCACCTTACAAGATCAAGCCTACGTAGTTCAGAAAAGGATTTTTTTTTGTTAATTTTATTTAAGTTTTTTTTTGGGTATGCAGTTTAGGCTCTTGCTTAGGAGCTTAGGTATGCAGTTTAGGCTCTTGCTTAGGAGGTTGGGTATGCAGTTTTGACTCTTGCTTAGGAGCTTGGGCATGCAGTTTTGGCTCTTGCTTAGGAGCTTGGGCATGCAGTTTAAACTCTTGCTTAGGAGCTTTTGTTCACAACTTCAAGAGTAATAGCGCTTCAAGAATTTTCCATTGATTGGTCCAACGCGAATGCCGTCCTCATCAACAATCTTATAAGCTCCATTTGTGTATACTTCCTGCACAACGTATGACCCATCCCACTTAGAAGTGAACTTGCCTCTCGGCTTGTGAGAAGTAATGATTGGCCTTCTAACCGCGAGCACCAAGTCCCCTAATTGAAAAGATCGAGGGCGCACCTTTTTATTGAATGCGCATGACAAACGTGCTTGATAACATTGTAGCTTCTGCTGAGCTTGCAACCTTTTTTCATCAAGAGTCCAATTCAGCGAGGCGCAGCTTATCATTGTCATCATTTGTAAGTTCTTCTTGAATAACGACTCGCAAAGATGAGATTTGGATCTCCAAGGGCAACACAGCTTCAACTCCATACACCAACGCATACGGGGTCGCTTGAGTAGGTGTCTTATATGTAGTCCGATATGCCCACAAAGTTTCACCAATTCGTTCATGCCAGTCACGCTTTGACTTCGTTACCACTTTCCTTAGCAAGTTACAAAGTGTCTTGTTAAAAGCTTCAGCCAAACCATTTGCAGGGGCATTGTACATGGACGACTTATATTGCTTGAACTTGAACTTCTCACCCAGGGCAGTCATCAACTTGTTGAAGAACGACTTGCCATTATCAGTTATGATTCGTTGTGGTACACCATATCGATGTATGATTTGAGTCCGAATAAAATCAACAACAGTTTCTTTCTTGACCTCACGCACAGTGATAGCTTCTGCCCACTTCGAGAAGTAATATGTTGCAGCTAGAATGTATTCGTGCCCGTTTGATGCTTTTGGAGTTATAGGTCCCACTACATCAAGTCCCTATGCTTCGAATGGCCACGATGAAATGGTGGGATGCAAAGGTTCTGAAGGTTGATGTATGAAATTTGCATTGAACTGACACGCATCACACTTCTTCGCAAAGTCCATGCAATCTTGCACCATGGTTGGCCAATAATATCCCATTCTCTTCACACGATCGTGGAGCTCTGGATCAGATTGATGAGCGCCACAAACACCTGAATGAGCTTCGTACATGGCTTGAGAAGCTTCAGTTTCACCAAGACACCTTAGCCATTGTCCGAGAAAAGAGCGCATGTAAAGCGTTCCCTTATAATATATGAACGTTGGAGCACGACGACGTATCTCTACTTTGTGCTTAGGGTCATCAGGAAGCTTTTGATGTTCCAAGAAATCGATGATAGGTTGTCGCCAATCATCATTGTCAACTTGGTAAACGCTGATCACGTTAGATGACTCTGCAATCTCTCCATCTTCTAGCGGCGATACCACCCATCGGTTACAAACTGGAATCGATGTGACTTGTTCTGCCCCCAGTGAGCAAGCGCGTCAGCCAACCTATTGGCACTCCTTGGTACATGGCCGACATGAACACTGTCAAACTTGTTAAGCAATTGTTTTGAATATTTGTGGTAAGGGATGAGATCGTCTTTCTTCACCTCATAATCATCAAGGACTTGATTCACCACCAACAAGAAATCTCCATAGATGTCTAAATCCTTGATCCCTATTTCAATTGCCATTTGAAGTCCTAGGATTAGAGCTTGGTACTCGGCCACATTATTTGAACATAGTTGAGTGAGCACAAATGAGTAAGGCAACACATGACTCTCTGGAGATAAGAATACGACACCAGCTCCTGCTCCATCACGTCTTGCTGCACCGTCGAAGTACATTTGCCATGGAGGAAGTACATCTACATAGAATATCTCTTCACCAGGAAGGTCATCTTGAAGTTCCCATTTCGCGGGGGCTGGATGATCAGCATGGAAATCAGCTAAAGCTTGCCCTTTGATCGCTTTCTGAGGTACATGGACTAGATCATACTGCTTGAGTAAAACCGCCCACTTCGCCAAACGACCAGACAAGACTGGCCTTGAAAGTATATACTTGATAGGATCATCTTTTGACACTACATGGACAGTGTGTGCTTGCATGTAATGCCTCAATTTCTGAATTGCAAAGACTAAAGCTAAGCAAATCTTCTCAATTGGAGAATAGTTTAATTCAGCTCCCACCAGAGTTTGACTTAGATAATAGAGAGCCCTCTCCTTCTTATCTTCATTTTCTTGAGCACACAATGCCCCCAACGAACGTTCTTGTGCAGCGATGTAAAGGATAATAGGCTTTCCCGAAACTGGTGTCCCTAACACAGGCACAGATGATAAGTACTTTTTTATGCTCTGAAATGCATTGTGACATTTATCATCCCATTGGAATATAACATCCTTTTTCATAAGATGAATGAACGGCTGGCAACGCCCTGCGAGGTTAGAGATGAACCTGCGAATGTAAGCCAATCGACCTTGCAGACCACGCAACTCCTTCAAATTCTTCGGCTCTGGCATTTCTTGAATTGCCTTTATTTTTGATTGATCGACTTCAATTCCTCTATGTCGCACCACGAATCCGAGGAACTTTCCAGAGGTAGCACCAAAAGCACATTTGAGTGGATTCATCTTGAGTTGGCATTTTCGCAATCTTTCGAAGACAATACGAAGGTCTTTGATATGGTCTTCTCTTTTCTTGGTCTTGACGACAACATCATCAACATAGCACTCAATTGATTTGTGCAACATGTCATCAAATATTTTCTGCATTGCACGTTGGTAGGTCGCTTCTGCATTCTTGAGACCAAATGACATAACTTTGTAGCAAAATATCCCCTTCGGAGTACGGAACGCAGTGGCCTCTTGATCTTCAGGCGCCATGAGTATTTGATTATATCCTGCTGTGCAATCCATAAATGAAAGAGGTTCCTGCCCAGTCGTCGCATCAATCATGAGCTCTGTGACTGGCAAAGGAAAATCATCTTTTGGGCAAGCATCACTGAGATCCCGAAAGTCCACACACACGCGTAACTGGTGATATATGATTATTTTAGATCGTTTCCCCTCTTTATTCTCTTATATTTTAGCGTAATTAGCTTAGTTTAGCGTCGGTTTTATCGTGTTTTGACCCTTATCCCGTGTACTCGCATATTATTTAATTCCGTCTCAATTTATAAGGAATATGCCAAGACAAAGACGAGACGGGATGAAATTCGAGAAACCGTCACGAAACAAATAAAGAAGAGGAAAAGGAAAAGAAATAAAAGAAAAAGAAAAAGAAAGAAAAGTAGAAAAAAAAAGAAGAGAAGATAAAAGACGTAAGTAGCAGCACCCTCCAGCCGATCGGACCAACCGGCAGCCGGCAAGACCGGCTGGGTCACGCACAAGGGGGAGAAAGACGGAGAATAAGCAGAAGTGTCCAGGCGACAATGACCACCGGGAGCCGGTCATACCGGCTGGGGCACCACATGAAGAGAGGAAGAGAAGAAAGACGGAGGAAGAAGCAGTGGTGGTCAGCCGGTTGGTGCCACCGGCAGCCGGTCCGGCCGGCTGAGCCCATTTTGCGTTGATCCGTGAATTTTAGCGTTGAGTTTCCTATTTTTCTAGTTTCCTTTTATTTGTCTTTTTGGAGTCCTTTGGTTTTGTCTTTTTGGCAGTGTAAAAGAATGGAAAGAAAGAAAGGACGCAGAAAAAGTCAAAAAAGAAAGAAAAAGAGTGGGGGAAAGGGGACAGACGAGGGCCCCACAATAAGGACAAATAGAAGACACCAACCATTCTTTTGAGCGGCAGACGAGAATTAGGCGAGGGAGATTATTTTGTTAGACATATAATTTAGACCGTCTCTCTAGAAGAAAAACCCGTCTCACTAGATTAGATTTTCTTAGTTAATTTCTTCCTTTAATTCTTCCCCAAAATTTGTAATAGTTTACTTCACTCGGATTTTGTATGAAGATTAAGCGAAAGATCGGGTTTTTTTCAAGTTCTTAACTTTTTCCGTCTCGTCTTGTTACTCCGTAAAGATCATCTTTCCTCTTGTATTTTTCATTTTTATTACATTAGCTTGTCTTTTAATTACTGTTCTTGTTTATTTATCTGTTTCATATTGCATATGTCTTCTCCTTGTTGTCATATCAAAGGTGTTCGTCTTAATGGTTCTTCATCATTATATAGTGAGTAGTTGTAATTTCTAGGGTAAGATGGGGGATTTATTGTAGGTTTATGGGTTGATTATGGTAATTGGGCATAAAGATTAAGTCTTTGGTAGTCTACTTGTTTTGTGCACACAAGGTGTTTGTTGAAATGCTTGAATAAGTAATTTGAGTCTTTCTCATGTTTTATTGCTAGTTTGAGTGAGAGCTTGGACTTGTATTGTTGTTGTGTGTGTTGGATGTTTAGAGAGGTTAGAGCGAGAACCCAATCGAACCTTAGACTAGGGCTCGTCTCGCATCGAGAGTTGGAGGCTTGCCCTTTAATCCGTCTTACACCGAGAGGTGGAGACATGTTTAGACTATCTTTAGACTAGTCCTAACCCCCACCATAATTGACCTATGCTTGCATTAATGAACCCATCCACCCTAGTTCCTTTTAATTATTGTTTTACATCGCATCTTTGCCTTCTTGTTAGTTTAGTTTATCATTAATCCTCTTCAACTTGCTAATTGCTAGAACTAAACGAGAATTCGATTAAACCGTCCTAGAACCATAATCACCTTCTCTTGGGATCGACCTCCTTACCCTACTACATTAATTAGTTTGGTATTGAGAATTACAAGTATTTGTGTGATACGGGGGAGGACGACTAACCCCGCGTCAAGATTTGGAAGACTTGTTGAATGTGCGGTCTTACATGCTTATCATTTGGATGTATCGCAAATTTTCCGCAAGCCCCCACTTGCCTTGCAAGGGAGTACATACCTCATTGTATTTCATTGTGAGTTGAAGGGACGGAGAAGGCCCGTTAATTGCCTTTCATCGGATTCTAGTAGTTTAGTTTAGCTTATTTAAATAAGGGTCTTGTTTTTGCTCACTTACTTACTCGGGGACGAGTAATGTTTAAGTGTGGGGAGGTTTGATATATGATTATTTTAGAACGTTTCCCCTCTTTATTCTCTTATATTTTAGCGTAATTAGCTTAGTTTAGCGTCGGTTTTATCGTGTTTTGACCCTTATCCCGTATACTCGCATATTATTTAATTCCGTCTCAATTTATAAGGAATATGCCAAGACAAAGACGAGACGGGATGAAATTCGAGAAACCGTCACGAAACAAATAAAGAAGAGGAAAAGGAAAAGAAATAAAAGAAAAAGAAAAAGAAAGAAAAGAAGAAAAAAAAGAAGAGAAGATAAAAGACGTAAGTAGCAGCACCCTCCAGCCGGTCGGACCAACCGACAGCCGGCAAGACCGGCTGGGTCACGCACAAGGGGGAGAAAGACGGAGAATAAGCAGAAGTGTCCAGCCGGCAATGACCACCGGCAGCCGGTCATACCGGCTGGGGCACCACATGAAGAGAGGAAGAGAAGAAAGACGGAGGAAGAAGCAGCGGTGGTCAGCCGGTTGGTGCCACCGGCAGCCGGTCCGGCCGGCTGAGCCCATTTTGCGTTGATCCGTGAATTTTAGCGTTGAGTTTCCTATTTTTCTAGTTTCCTTTTATTTGTCTTTTTGGAGTCCTTTGGTTTTGTCTTTTTGGCAGTGTAAAAGAATGGAAAGAAAGAAAGGACGCAGAAAAAGTCAAAAAAGAAAGAAAAAGAGTGGGGGAAAGGGGACAGACGAGGGCCCGACAACAAGGACAAATAGAAGACACCAACCATTCTTTTGAGCTGATGTGCATATTTTATATGCACATTTACACACTTATTCGCCCCCATTTCAGTCTTACTTATTGCTCATTTGAGCCGATTTCATGTCATATCCCTCGCCTATGCTACTTTGGTATGTTTTGTTCCTCAATTGCAGGTTTAGGACTTCTCGGGGTGTTTTTGGATGCATTTTGGATAGTTTGAAGGGAAATAGATTGAGTTCTAGATATGTGATTGAGGCGATTCAAAATGGATAAAATAGATCTCTTTCTTAGCTTCGGAATGAGACCAAGAACGCCAAAATCCGCCAAGTAACGAAGAAATGGCGGACGTTTTAAGTTCAGTGCGCGGTGCAGGAATTTAACACTACCACCGATCGGCAATGCCACCTACCGATCGACCAAGGGCCAATTGGCCTACCACCGATCGGCAGAGACATCCTGGGGGCCCTTTCCACTTCTTCCTAAGCCTTGTGGACACTTCATACAAGCCCACCTATCGGTGGGAGCCCACATCTACCTTGAACTATCAAATGAAGACCTATAGAGGACAACTCAAGCCCACACCTATCGTCAAGACCCATCCACCGATCGGTGGGCTAGGACACCGATCGTACACACTTCTTGAAGCCCACTCCGATCGGTAAGCTAGGACACCGATCGGCAATGACAAGCCCACTTTCGTTTTCTACCTCTCTAATTTACTGGGCAAGCTATTGAGCAACGGGACCGAAGCTTTCCGAAGCCCAAGTCACTCAGAAGAAACATCGAAGCCCAAAGGAGAAAACCTAGCTCTATATGAAGAAGAAGTGAAGAGAGTGAGGGGGTATCTCTCCCTAGACGCAAGATCCCTTGTCATGGATCGAGTTTCCGCTCAAAAACTCCATTTTAGATTATTGTTTACATTTTAGTCGATTAGTTTTAAGTTTTCGTTCGTTTTTGTACTTCCGCCAATCGCGATACTCTTCTGCCGATCGACATAGCCTTGTATTCAGACCTATTTCAGGTTTCTTTGTTTCGCATTTAGTTATTTCGTTCGTTTATTGTTTCCACATCGCTTTGCTATGATGTCTTATGCTAATACAGTAGTTCATATGCTTAGATCTATTTCACCCATGAGTAGCTAATCTGCATGCTAGGGCTAGGGTGAACTATTGTGGATCCGGGATTTGGGGTTTCCAATTAAACGGTTTATGCATCTGAACCTATGTTTGATTTAATTGTCGTTTGACTGACCTAGGATGCTAGGTTATCATTTGATTAGTGTATTTCCCCTGAGACTGACCAAGTGATTGGGAAAATAGACCTGACACCAATCGGCATAGCCTTATACCGATCGGTAGACATATAGGATAGTGATTTCTGTGAGACCGAACCAGTTATCAGAGTCGCTAGGGGTGGTTACGAGGCCGAACAAGCAACTTTCTCACCCTTTAGACTGTTTAGACCTTGGCTCGACCTATCCCTTTGACACCATAGTGAACCCGTTCTGCCCTAGTTTTTCCTTCATCTGATTTTTGTACCCTTTTTATTGCATTTCGATTATTGCTTTTGTTTGTTATCCCTCTTTCTCAACCTCTCAAACTATTAAAACCTGTTACTTGGCAGAACTGAGCTTGACCCTAGATTTGATTAGATCGACCGCCTCCCTGTGATCGACCCGGACTTATCACTAGCTGCCCTAGTTAGTTTTAGTTTGGACTTATAAATATTGTTTGATAGCGGACTTAGAACGACATAAATCTCGCCTATCAAAATGGCGCCGTTGCCGGGGAGGCAATTTTTTGATTAATTTGGTGTTTCTTTTCTGTTCGAAGTGACTTCTGTGAAATTCTGCCCTTATACCGATCGATACATACCCCCACCGATCGGTCTGTCTATTTTCTGACTGTTTTCTGCAAGTTTGTATGAGCAGGAGAAATTCTGCTGCCCTACTGAACTTCGATCCTGAACCAGAAAGATTACTGCGTAGAAATCGAAGGCTGGCTGACAACGAAAGCACACATACACCCACAATAACACCTACATCTTCACCATCACCTACAATATCACCTACATCAACCCCACCAACATCACCAAGAACCACAATGCCTAAACTTAGTGATGAAGGGATGCCTACTGCTGCACAGGTGCCCACAGGGACTCTCAGCCCTAACCTCACAGCAACCAACTTTAAAATTGACCCTTCCTTCTACAACCTCATCCACAAAGAACAATTTGGTGGTGCGCTATCCGAAGACCCGGCGCGCCACATCAACCGATTTTGTGACCTTTGCCAATTGATCACCCACGAAGGGGTGACACAAGATCAGCTGAGAAGGATGATGTTTGCACATTCACTGAGGGACAAGGCATCATTCTGGCTGGAAACTGTGCCAACAGCCACATCAAACACTTGGGCCACCCTTGTCCTAGCATTCTACAGGAAATTCTTCCCTCCGGAGAGGACAGCCAACCTAAGGATGCAAATCACCGGGTTTAGGCAGCGGTTAAATGAGAGCCTATACGACGCATGGGAGAGGTTTAAGGGTCTGGAAAAACAGTGCCCACATCACGGGTTTGGTGAAGGGTTCATGGCGATGACATTCTACAATGCCTTAATAGCGGACTCGAGGAGGACCTTGGATTCAGCAGCTAATGGGATGTTTTCTTCCGTGGAGGTTGCTGAGGCTCGTAACATCATTGAAACTATGGCCAGCCATAGTATCCGGTATGGCCAGTCAAGTACCACATTTGGTGCTATAGGGGATGATTCTTATTTCCAGCAGAGCATGACCTCGCAGATCGAGGATCTGAAGGCACAGTTGGCCAGTTTGAAGGTAAACACAGCTCCACCGATCAGCCCTATACCCTCACCGATCGGTGCCCTCCAACAACAATACATTCTGGACAATTTTGGGTACCCAGGGGTAGTAGAACAGGTTGCTGCTTATCAGAACTATCAGCAGCAGAACTTCAACCAGCAGTACAACAGGCCAACCCCTCAGTACCAGCATCCACCGATCGGCCAACCATCTCAACCGATCGGTCAAGTGCCCTACCAGCAACAAAACAGACCTCAACCCTTCAAGCCTCCTACATTCACAGATATGAACGATTTGAGGATGATGCTGATGGGAATGCAGAAAAGCCAGGAGCACCTCATTGATCAAGTGGCTAAAATGGACCAAGAAAAGGCGGGGGCTATTAAGAACTTGGAGATTCAGATAGCTCAACTAGCTGCCTCACAAGCTCAAAGGCAGCAAGGCCACCGCCCATCTCAGCCTAGCAAAACCACCGATCATGTCCACCATGTGAATGCCATAACATTGAGGAGTGGGACCACCTATGAGGCTGAGGACAGAGCAGTAAGTTCTGAGAAGAATACTGAGAGGTCTGAGAAGCAGAAAAACGAAGAAAATGGCCAGAATACCACTCCCACCGATCGTCCCATCCCCTATACCGATCGGTCTTAACCTTTCAAAGCTGCTGAGAATGATGTTGAAGCTGGTTTGGGCAAGGGGAAGCAGTCAGAAGAAGCTGGGATGAAGATTAAGCTTCCCTTCCCTGGTCGTCTTAAGAAGGAATCCCCCTACGAGGAACAATTCGGTAAGTTCAAAGAGGTACTTACTAAACTTGACATCACTATTCCATTTCTAGATTTAGTTTTGCAAGTACCCTCTTATACTAAATTCCTAAAAGACATCTTAACCCGGAAAAAGACCCTCCCCAAGGTTGAGACCGTCGCTTTTACAGAAAGGTGTAGTGCACCCCGACAAAGTGACTCTCCACCTAAACTAGGTGACCCCGGTAGTTTCAGCATCCCATGTACCATAGGCGCCCTTAATATAGATAATGCCTTATGTGACCTAGGAGCTAGTGTTAGTGTCCTACCCTTATCCTTAGCTATGAAGATGGGCTTGACCCCATTCAAGAGCTCGAATATGACAGTCCAAATGGCGGATAGGACCACTTCACGACCTTTGGGTTTACTTGAGGATGTCCCGGTTAAGATGGGTGGGTTTTACATACCGGTCGATGAAAATGCCGACATCCCTATCATCTTAGGGAGACCTTTTCTACACACTACAGGTGCTATAATTGATGTTGCTAAGAGGACCTTGACTTTTAAGGTGGGGGGTGAACTTCTAGTGTTTAAACCTTATGATACACCCCGCTCTCCCTTAGTTTTAAAGACCAATTCGATCATTAGAGACCAGAACCGGCCATTAAAGGACCCCACCTACCAGTTTGGAGACCTCACCTGTCAGTCTGCAGTACCCACCGATCGGCCTCACACCCTTGCCGATCGGCATCCACCCCCCACAAAGCTCCATGATCATCCCCTGCCCCAGATTGTTAGTTCTGACCTTCCCCTGTCTCTTACTAGTGTTGATGCTATGAGTTCTGCCTGTTCTGTTAATGTTATATCTCCGTCTCACATCTTTGGAGACACCTTGGAGACTTTTCAACCTTTGGATGCAGGAATTTATGACTCACGTGATTGGCGAGGCCATCCGAGATCAACCGGGCACGGGGATTCACCACTTGCCGGTCTGCCGAGTGTACTATGGGCCAACCATCCTCCTGTGGATGCTCGTGCTGTTTGGAGGCCAAGAGAGGCCTGTGCTGATGACATTCCCTACACTTGATCCGAAGCTAAACAAGGTCGTGCGGGACCTAACTGAAACAAGCGCTTCCGGGAGGCAACCCGTTGTTTTTTTTGCTTTTCGTTTTTGGAACAATCTTATTTCAGTTGTAATAGTTAGACAATTTTTGCTTTCGTTTTGAGACATTTTAAGACATTTGTGAGATGAGAGCGAGAGAGACATTTTTCCTCCTGTTTTGTAATGCTACAGGTAATGACGGAGCCGTCTAGCTGATGATAGCTCGGGATGGTGAGGACCTGTTCACCATTCACCGCCTTGCTTTGAACCGGTTTGGAGGAACTCTCACTCATTCTGTAAGTCTACCTTCTCCACTTTCACTCTCACCTGCATTCCCCATTCTCCTTTAACCACCTTTGCACCGATTTTCGTCAATTGAGGACAATGACGAGTTTGGTTTGGGGGAGGGTTTTGGTTGTGTGCTTCATTCATATGTACTATAAGCAGTTGCATGTTCATACGTGAAAATAATTTTTTTTTAGAACTGTTTATGTGTGTGTATTGGTTTGAGATGTGCAAAACGACGATGAAGATATATACACTTAGCTTAATTCGTTTAAACTGTGGCCTAACCTATATGATACGACACATTGAGATTAGATTGGATTAACGAGTCTAACATGTCTAAATCGTCGTGTTTGATGTGAATCTACTTTGTATCGAAATGCTTCTCAATGACGTACTGTAATTCTTAACCTGTATGCTCGTGCTTGATTCATAAGTGTGAATATTGACTCGTTGTAGTTTCCGAAGGTATGCACCCTAGGTCCGCGGACCGGGCATTCACTTAAATTTGAACTCCACTTAGCCAAATTGCCTTGATTCGTCCCTTTAGATTTAGGATCCACTCTTTATTGACCACGTTTCAAAAGACTATATTGACTACCTTGGTTACAACCTTACAAATTATGAACGACATCGTAAAAACATCCTACCCAGACTGTAATGGTTGCGTATAGGAGAGTTATGTCACGAAAACGTGTCAAATGAAGAAAAGGGCCTGATTTTTGAAGTTTTTGAGCTGATACCTATCGGTGTGGCCTAGTACACCGATCGGTGAAGGTAGTATACCGATCGGCATATTCCTGTTTTTGGCCTGTTTCAGTGTTACATGAATATCTGGAGAATAATTCAGCTCCACAGCAAGTTATACAGCAAGAATAGTGATCGAAAGTTGAGTTTCCAAACAATAAAGTGAAGTAATGAGATCTATTGTGAAGGTAGCAGTTCCAAAATGGTGCTATCAATACATAAATGTGAATTCCTATTGTGTGAAGTGCAAATACTGAAGTTATGATAATGTCAAGAGATTCGAATTTTTGCCTATGATCGGTATTGGTTAATGTTATGGACGTTTGGGTCTTTTCATTAGTGGTAGCGCAACCACCAGTTTTTTGAGCCCCACACTCCAATACGCGTTAGCACGCACCCATCTTTCACCTATTGAACATAGCCCATTACAACCTTGTGCCCAGCATACCTTGAGAACTTTTAGTACTACGAGTATTATTTACGAACTTGGATCATGTTATTGAGTGTGCTTTTTGAGTCTCTACTTTTGAGCTCGTTTGCAAGGTCTTGCGTTATTCATGAAGAACATTGAAATTTAGGCATGTATAAGACCTGTTTTGAAGGTCGACTCTTGTGCACTTGTTCTTATCTATTTGTGAAAGCCATAGTTTGGATGAATAGAAAGCAGGAGTGTCCAGAGTCATTATCTCTTACCGTGGTCATTAAGTGTGCTTTGGTTTATGTTTACTTGAGGACAAGTAAAGGTTTGGTTTGGGGGAGTTTGATGTGCATATTTTATATGCACATTTACACACTTATTCGCCCCCATTTCAGTCTTACTTATTGCTCATTTGAGCCGATTTCATGTCATATCCCTCGCCTATGCTACTTTGGTATGTTTTGTTCCTCAATTGCAGGTTTAGGACTTCTCGGGGTGCTTTTGGATTCATTTTGGATAGTTTGAAGGGAAATAGATTGAGTTCTAGATATGTGATTGAGGCGATTCAAGTTTGATAAGATATATCTCTTTCTTAGCTTCGGAATGAGACCAAGAACGCCAAAATCCGCCAAGTAACGAAGAAATGGCGGACGTTTTAAGTTCGGTGCGCGGTGCAGGAATTTAACACTACCACCGATCGGCAATGCCACCTACCGATCGACCAAGGGCCAATTGGCCTACCACCGATCGGCAGAGACATCCTGGGGGCCCTTTCCACTTCTTCCTAAGCTTTGTGGACACTTCATACAAGCCCACCTATCGGTGGGAGCCCACATCTACCTTGAACTATCAAATGAAGACCTATAGAGGACAACTTAAGCCCACACCTATCGTCAAGACCCATTCACTGATCGGTGGGCTAGGACATCGATCTTACACACTTCTTGAAGCCTACTCCGATCGGTGGGCCAGGACACCGATCGGCCATGACAGCCCACTTTCGTTTTCTACCTCTCTAATCTACTGGGCAAGCTATTGAGCAACGGAATGAAGCTTTCTGAAGCCCAAGTCACTCAGAAGAAACATCGAAGCCCCAAAAGAGAAAACCTAGCTCTATATAAAGGGGAAGTGAAGAGAGTGAGGGGTATCTCTCCCTAGACGTAAGATCCCTTGTCACGGATCGAGTTTCCGCTCTAAAACACCATTTTAGATTATTGTTTTACATTTTAGTCGATTAGTTTTAAGCTTTCGTTCGTTTACAACATTATACCGATCGGCATAGCTTTTTACCGATCGGCATCCTCCTTGTTTTTGCCCTAATTCAGGTTCTGATTCAGTTTTATTTCGTTTTCTGTCATTTTCGTTCATGTTTGTACATTTCTCGACCATGAATCTTGCCTTACCATCCTGTGTCTTCTTGTTTTGCTTAATATCTATCACCATGAGTAGCTAATCTGCATGTTAGGGCTAGGGTGAACTATTGTGGATCCGGGATTTGGGGGTTCCAATTAAACCGTTTATGCATCTGAACCTATGTTTGATTTAATTGTCGTTTGACTGACCTAGGACGCTAGGTTATCATTTGTTTAGTGTATTTCCCCTGAGACTGACCAAGTGATTAGGAAGATAGACCTGACACCAATCGGCATAACCTTATACCGATCGGTAGACATATAGGATAGTGATTTCTGTGAGACCGAACCAGTTATCAGAGTCGCTAGGGGTGGTTAGGAGGCCGAACAAGCAACTTTCTCACACTTTAGACTGTTTAGACCTTGGCTCGACCTATCCCTTTGACACCATAGTGAACCCGTTCTGCCCTAGTTTTTCCTTCATGTGATTTTCGTACCCTTTTTATTGCATTTCGATTATTGCTTTTGTTTGTTATCCCTCTTTCTCAACCTCTCAACTATTAAAACCTGTTACTTGGCAGAACTGAACTTGACCCTAGATTTGATTAGATCGACCGCCTCCCTCTGATCGACCCGGACTTATCACTAGCTGCCCTAGTTAGTATTAGTTTGGACCTATAAATTATTGTTTGATATCGGATTTATAACGACATAAATCTCGCGCATCATGAGCGGCAGACGAGAATTAGGCGAGGGAGATTATTTTGTTAGACATATAATTTAGACCGTCTCTCTAGAAGAAAACCCCGTCTCACTAGATTAGATTTTCTTAGTTAATTTCTTCCTTTAATTCTTCCCCAAAATTTGTAATAGTTTACTTCAGTCGGATTTTGTATGAAGATTAAGATCGAAAGATCGGGTTTTTATTCAAGTTCGTAACTTTTCCGTCGCGTCTTTGTTAATCGGTAAAGATTCAATCTTTCCTCTTTATTTTCATATTTATTTACATTACTTGTCTTTTAATTACTTGTTCTTGTTTATTTATCTAGTTTTCATATTGAATATGTCTTCTCTTGTTTGTTCCATATCAAAGTTTTCGTCTTTAATGTTCTTCATCATTAGTATGAGTGAGTAGTGTATTGCTAGGGTAAGATGGGGGATTTATTGTAGGTTTATGGGTTGATTATGGTAATTGGGCATAAAGATTAAGTCTTTGGTAGTCTACTTGTTTTGTGCACACAAGGTGTTTGTTGAAATGCTTGAATGAGTAATTTGAGTCTTTCTCATGTTTTATTGCTAGTTTGAGTGATAGCTTGGACTTGTATTGTTGTTGTGTGTGTTGGATGTTTAGGGAGAGGTTAGGGCGAGAACCCAATCGAACCTTAGACTAGGGCTCGTCTCGCATCGAGAGTTGGAGGCTTGCCCTTTAATCCGTCTTACACCGAGAGGTGGAGACATGTTTAGACTATCTTTAGACTAGTCCTAACCCCCACCATAATTGACCTATGCTTGCATTAATGAACCCATCCACCCTAGTTCCTTTTAATTATTGTTTTACATCGCATCTTTGCCTTCTTGTTAGTTTAGTTTCATTAATCCTCTTCAACTTGCTAATTGCTAGAACTAAACTAGAATTCGATTAAACCGTCCTAGAACCATAATCACCGTCTCTTGGGATCGACCTCCTTACCCTACTACATTAATTAGTTTGGTATTGAGAATTACAAGTATTAGTTTGATACGGGGGAGGGCGACTAACCCCGCGTCAAGTTTTTGGCGCCGTTGGCGGGGACGGCGATATTGGATAAGATAGTTTAATTGATTTTAGGCTTAGTTCATTTTTGTTTGTTTGATTTTCCTTTTTGTCGTAGTGCATCTATTTGCATTGGGACTATTTGATCTTTCTTTGAGTGCATGAGTAGGTGTTTCATCGGACCTCTTTTCCCGCTTGATCGAGAGATTGAGAAGACTTTCTGGGCAAGAAGAAGACAAGCACTTGCTTCCTTAAGAATATCACCACCCGTTCTT
>JAIUZE010004568.1:0-73473 GCA_022085475.1 Heliosperma pusillum | reverse complement strand
GATAGCTTGCACATGATAGCGTTAATGTTAGTTAATGTTTTCATAACATGAAAAAGCATATCATATATGTTAAGGTTTTGTATTTTCTATATACATTGCTTTTATGTTATTCATGTTTCATTAAACTCGACATTTCGTGGCTGGGAGAACTCGGAGTTACTCCCCACTGACTGTGGCTTCCGTGTTTTTATTTAATGCGGTTGGCAGGTTTGTGATGCATACATTGGGTACATTGACGAGCTAGCGAGCGAAGTATTAACCTTGGACCTATATTCGGTTCTTAGATTGTATATTATTATACACTCTTTTATTTCCGTATTTATACGGGAGATATGTCTTCCGTCTTGTATAATTTTTATGTATAATATAAATTTTCTTTTGTAATGAACCTTTTTATTTATGACACCCTTCGTTATGTATTTAAATTATTTTTTTTCTTTCCGCAAATTTGAGGGTGTCACACACCTTGTGAGAAACAGGTTGCTAAGGTGGTAACTAGGACTAAGGATGGATCATACAAAATGGCTAGTACCCCTACTAAACCTATAGTAAGAATGAGTAGACAAGAATTGGTAGATGGGGGCAAACTTCTTATCATTTTGGCACTTATACATTCTTAAAAGCATTAAACAATCTGACACCAAAGGTAGGAGTTGGTGTGAATGGTATTGCTATTACTCTCACGGGGGGTAATGCATAATTTTGGTTTTTGGAATGTTAGGGGAATGAACAGCCTATCTAAGCAAAATGTATCAAATGGTTTCTTCATCATTATCAGATAGGTCGGTTTGGGCTTCTTGAGACTAAGGTTAAACCTGGGTCTCTAAATGCAATACGGACTAATGTGTGAGAAGGATGAAGTTTGTATACAAATACTCACTGTCATAAGGGTGGACGGATTTGGATCTGATGGAATCCAAGCTTATTTACTCTTAATTTTGTGGATTTTAATGCTCAATTTGTTCATATGTATGTTACAGAGGTGGATACTGGTTCTAAATTTTAGCTAACCATGGTTTATGCTTTCAATGGACTATATGAAAGGAAGACTTTGTGGGACTGTGTGTGCGATTATAGTATGGCTAATAATGAACCCTGGCTTATGTGTGGGGATTTTAACAATGTGCTAGCACCATTTGAGAGATTGAGTAGCACTAGTACCGTGGAGGAAATGGAGGACTTCCAGGAATGCATCAATTTTTGTGGTTTGACTGATTGTGCAGCTATTGGGTCCTTATACACATGGAGTAATAAACAGGAACCAGCTACTAGGGTGTTTAGTAGGCTGGATAGAGTTCTGGTAAATCATGAATGGTTGAATGCCCATGGGGATATGTATGCTCACTTCTATAATGAAGGCCTCTTTTTTTTTTTATCATACCCCTTGTGTGATTCAAAATAGAATAATTTACTCAACCAAAAGAAGAAGCTTCAAGTATTTTAATATGTGGAGTGCATCACCAGATTTTAAACAGCAGGCTGAGTTGGTTTGGGGAAATGAGTGCAGAGGTACAAAGATATATAAACTGGTTATGAGATTAAAGCTTCTAAAGAAACCTCCGGCCTGGAAATTGCTTGATTATATTCAAGGGAAGCTTAGAGAAGAACCTTTTAATGCTGAGTTAATTAACCAGGCGATTGATGCTGCCAAGTCCTATATTCAGTTAAAGGAAGCTTGTGATAGTTTCTTGATGCAAAAATCTAAGGCAGTCTGGGTAGATAAATGAGATGATAATACTACATATTTTCATAGTGTTATCAAAGGGAATAAAACTAGGAACAAGGTCCTAAGAATTGAAGATATGATGGGGAATATATGTATGGAGACTGAACAAATCCAGAATGTTTTCTTATATTTTATGAACGTTTGTTAGGCACTGCAAATACAACTGTGAAGGTCAATAATCATATGGTGCAGCAGGGCAGTGTATGTACCCAAGATCACTGGAATATTCTTCTTTCCCATGTCACCTTGGAGGAGGTCAGGCAGGTCATGTTCTATATTCCTAATCACAAGGCGCCTGAACCTGATGGATTTACTAGTGCTTTCTTCAAAGATGCATGTGGGGTAGTGGGCAAGAGTGTGGGTGATGTTGTGATGGGTTTTTTTACAACTGGGAAACTTCTGAAGGAAATAAATCATACCATCATCACATTAATTCTTAAGTGTGAACGACCAACTAATGTAACTCAAATCAGACCCATTTCTTGCTGTAATGTGGTCTATAAGTGCATTTCTAAGGTTTTGTGCACAAGATTGGCCAAAATTCTTCCTGAGATTATTAGCATGAATCAAGGGGGGTTCATTCATGGGAGGAGTATTGTGAAGAATATCCTAATTTTCCAAGATATTTTTAGACTTTATAATAAGAATGCTATTTCTCCTAGATTCTTGCTCACAACAGATTTAAAGAAAGCATATGGCTCTTTCAGTTGGGTCTTCATTAAGGAAATGTTAATGGCTCTCAATTTTACAACTCATTTTATTACACTTATAATGTAGTGTGTGGAGACTGCCTCTTATACCTTAAGCCTCAATGGTGACCAATTTGGTTTATTTTAAGGGGAAGAAAGGCTTAAGACAGGGAGATCCACTCTCTACTCTCCTTTTTATCATTGCAATGGAATATCTCAGTAGAATTTTGGCCTTTGTGACCTCTACTATGTCTTTTAAATATCATCCCATGTGGAGCCAATTGAAATTGTCTCATTTAATGTTTGCCGATGATCTGCTCTTATTTAGTAAAGGTGATGCTACATCAATTATGATCCTCTTAAGAGCCTTTGCAACATTTTCCAGGGCCACTAGTCCTCAAATGAATAATAGAAAGACTAATGCCTTCTCCAAAGGAGTAGCCAAAACAGTGAAAGAGGATATTCTGCTCATTTTAGGGTTTGCAGAGGGTCAGTTACCATTCACCTATCTTGGCATTCCCATTACTGCAGGGAGACTAGGGAAGAAAGACTGTAGCCTTTAGGTTGATAAAATGGTAAGAAGAATAATTGGGTTTTGTTCTAGGAAGCTATCTTATCAAGGTAGGCTGATTCTAATTAACTTTGTTTTAACTTTCATTTACTCTTACTAAGCTAATATTTTTATTATACCCCAAGGCTGTGCTAAAAAGGGTGGATAGTATTTGTAGGAATTATATGTGGGTTGGTAGAATTGACTATCTGAGATCCCCATTGGTGAGTTAGGAAAATGTATGTGTTCCAAAAGCCGAAGGGGGGCTTGGGATTAGAAGTAGTTATACTTGGAACATTGCTGCTGTAGGGAAGCTGGTATGGTGGATGTATAATAAACAAGATAGTATTTGGGTCAAGTGGATTCATCATCTATACTTAAAGGGAATACCTTGGCAGGGTTACAGATTGAAACTTGATACTAGTTGGAGCTGGAAAACTATTTGCAGGTGTAGGGATAAATTGAGGAATGGTTATGAGGTAGAACAATGGGCTGTTAGAGTTCATGATTATACTTCTAGAATGGGGTATGAGTTCCACAGAGTGAAAGCCCAGGAGGTTCCCTGTCATTAGTACATATGGTATACATGGTCAGTGCCCAAGCATAGATTTATCTGTTGGCTAATCATCAAAGAGGCCCTTCAGGTTAAAGCTAAATTATACAGTTTGGGAATTTGTAGTGATGAACTTTGTATTCTTTGTGGTGTGGGAATTGAAACTCACATTCATTTATTCCAAGATTGTCCTTACAGTAGAAGATTGATTGACGGAATGGCTGAGTTATGTCATCTACAAGTACCCAATGCTAATGTTCTTGCCTGGATAAATACCAGACAGTTCTCCAAGGTGTAGAAAAAGGTTTTGACTTGTGCTTTCATGGCCAAATCTGGATGTGTAGGAACAAGACCAGACCGGAGGAATTCCTGCTGAGACCTGAGATTGTCTTGGAACAAGTGAAGAAAATGGTGCAGATGAGCATCAAAGCTAGGCAACTATCGACTTTACACAAACTTGATGCAATATGGTTGTATAGTCTAGATCTGATGAAATGAGGGCGTTGTTTGTCCTAATTTGATGTTTGTAAAATGACTCGTATGTAATAGTTTGTTTGATCTTCAATGAAAGCTTACCTTACACAAAAAAAATGTTTGTGAAAGATTTGAGATAAACACAATTGGTTGATTATGATTACAATTAGTTGTAGATTATATTAACCAAATATGAGATGACCCATTTTATTTACATGTGATTATAATACATGACTTAAAATGTTAAGTCTAATTTATTTGTTATGAAATTGCATTTAAATTAGTTAAATGCACATTTATAAACAAGATTACATGTTACATGTCACATGTCGCATATGTGACAAATGAAAAATTCACAAAAATAAAATGGACTCTATTTTATGGAGACATAACCGGTTTTGGGGTGTGATTAGGCTTTGAGTGTTGTTCTAATTAAGAATTGGACATAATCATTCACTAGCCTAAACCTATACTCTAGCTATTGCATTGTTAAGAACAAAAAGCAAAAAAATAAACACCCCTCTTTCCATGTGGTGGCCGGATGGCTTGTGCAAATAAGAGGACAAGTTTTCCTCTTATTTTTACTACTTAATCTTATATTCACAATAGATGCTTATCTCTGTACATCTCCACACTCTCACATTAAAGAAAACCTAAGAAGTTCTTCACAATTTTGTGTTCATATATTACTAAGTGAAGTAATAGATTATTAGATAATTTAATTTATGGGTTCTACTATTTTATACTAGTGTAGTATTTAGTAGAGATCAAGGGGTTTGTCTTGGTGCTAATAATTGGAGAGTTTCTAACTTGAAACTTGGATATCATCCCTTTTATTTAAGCCCAAGAACAATATTTGGAAGGTGTCAAAATATTGTGCCCATATTATTTATATTCAATGTAAGTAAATTGTTCTTTCTTTATTTTTATGTTATGCATGCATAAGATTCAATAGTTTAATGAGTAAACTATTTATATTTTGTTATTTTAAATGTCTAATAATGGGTTTAAGAAACTTACAGTATATAAACTTTCCCTTACCTTTGCATTGCATTATAATTTAAATTGCATTTAATTAATTGTAATTTAATTTAGTCATGGGCATTTAGAATAATATTGCATTAGTTAATAAATTTTTGCATGATTGACGTGAGGGAGAGAAATTGATGTTTGATTGAAGTAATTTTGAAGGTGAAAATAGAATTGGACAAAAAGGGAGTAACAGGACACGCACATGGACACGCACGGGACAAGCCTAGAAAGAAAAAGAGAAGGCTTCTATCGCACATCTCGACCGAGACAGGGATGGTCTCAACCGAGACATGTATAATTTCGAACGAGATAAATTGTTCCGCACAGGACATTCCTGACAAGAAAAAGACATGTGATTCTGTCGCTTGTCTCGATCGAGAAAGGGAAGGTCTCGACCGAGACAGGTAGTATATCGACCGAGACAGGTAGGTCTCAACTGAGACAGGTCATATCTCGCCTAAGATGAGCATTTCTCGACCGAGACATGCCACATCTGGAGTGAGACGGATATATAAGAGTGAATCTCGTGCTAACCTACCCCTTATCTCCCAACCATTATTTGTTTCCTTCATCTTTCAACTTCTGACATCATTTCTAGCTCAAATCTTAACCAAATTCCAACAAATCACTCCCAAAATTATCTAAAATTATTCCTTTATCTATCATGTAGACTAATAGCCCATCATTCAACCTTCAAAACCTCAAAAATCACTCAAAATCAACTTCTAAAAAGCTAGTGTTTAAGAAATCCGAATTTGGGGATTGTATTTTTTTGGGTTTGATAAACACGAATGACACTCAAGGAATGAGTCGCCGTCCTACTAAGAGCATCGAAAACTACATTGGCCTTTCCTTCATGATAGAGCAACTCTATGTCATACTCGTTCACCAACTCTAACCAACGTCTTTGTCTCATATTCAACTTCTTTTGGGTGAATATATATCTCAAATGTGATCGGTTTAGATGCGGCAATGAACTCCAATATGATAGTGTCTCAAAACCTTTAAGGCATGAACAACGACGGCAAGCTCAAGGTCAAGTGTAGGATAGTTCACCACATGAACTCTCTACTGTCGCGAAGCATAGGCAACAACCTTCCTATTTTGCATAAGAACACACCCTAAGCCAAACTTAGAAGCATCACCAAACACATCAAAGTTAACACCGTCTTTGGGTAAGGTCAACACAGGAGCGGTAGTCAACATTTTCTTCAACTCTTGGAAAGCGGCTTCACAAGCTTCATTCCCCACAAACTTGGTCTCTTTCTTCAAAAGATGAGTCATCTGTCTAGATAGCTTGGAAAAATATTGCACAAAGCGACGATAATAACCGGCTAAACCAAGGAAACTTTGAATTTTACCAACATTGGTAGGGCTCTTCCACTCAACTACGGCTTCAATCTTTGAAGGATCTATTATTACTCCTTTTGTAGAAATGACATGCCCAAGAAAGGACACCTTAGGCAACCAAAACGCACACTTAGTGAACATAGTGAACTACTTTTGACGTTAAAGAATCTCCAAAATGGTACGAAGATGATCAGAATGCTCTTCCTCGGACTTATAAAAGATGAAAATTTCACCAATAAACACCACAACACACTTATCAATAAAATCACTAAAGGTACGGTTCATTTGATCCATGAAGATGGCGAGAGCATTCGTCAATCCAAAATACATCACCTTGAACTCAAAGTGACCATAACGAGTACTAAAGGCGGTCTTAGGAATGTCGGACTCACGAACGGGGATTTGGTGATAACCGGATCTCAAGTCAATCTTGAAAAAAGTAGAAGCACCTTTAGTTGATCTAACAAGTCTTCAATTCTTGGCAATGGATACTTTTTTTTTATTGCAACTCGGTTAAGCTCTCAGTAATCAATGCAAAGTCTCATGGAACTATCTTTCTTCTTCACGAAAAGCACGGGAGAGCTCCAAGGCGAGGCACTCGGACGAATACAACCCGTATCGATCATCTCATCAAGTTGCTTTATCAAATCCTTCAATTCGGTTGGAGCCATACGATAAGGAACTTTAGCAATATGACCGGTTTCGGGAACAAGGTTGATAGAAAACTCGACATCACGCTCGGGAGGAATATCTGGTAACTCTTCGGGAAAGACATCGGCAAATTCACATACAACATGGACTTCTTTAAGCTTAGGCAATGAAGTAGGGGAATAATTCACCACACAAAAGTAGGCTTGGTAACTGTTTCTCACCATTCTCACCAATTTCAAAGCAGAAAACAATTTCACATCCACTTGGGAACAAGTTCCCTTATATGTTATAGGGATACCTAAAGAAATCTTAAGATAGATCTTTTGATCTCTACAGCTAAATCTAGCATAATATTTAGCTAACCAATCCATACCCAATATTACATCAAATTCCCCAAGTGGAAAACGAAGAAGGTTAGCGGGAAAGATTGTCCCCATGATGGAAATAGGGACATCAGAGTATAGAAGCGGACATTAAATGATTTCCCCGGATTGTAAGGATATAGATTTGTCCTCACTGGGAGTAGGATCAAGGGCAAGCTTATCTATAAAGGTAGATGATACAAAAGAGATAGATGCACCAGTATAAAAAAGAATAAGGCATGGTTGATCAAGAATGGAAAATATAACGATAATGATCTCGGGGTGAGCGGCGGCTTTGGCTCGGTTGAAGACAAAGTTGGTACCGTTAGGCTTCGAATTAGTGAGCATCATATCCGGGCTTCTTTCAAAAGTAGCAAATAAAGTGTCTATTGTAGCATGCAACTCCGGGGGTAAATGGGTTTCTTGCATCCACTTCACATACGATCATTGGCTTGAGAATTGGCTTGTGGGGGGTCTTCTCCTTTTGGAATGAACCTTCTCTTGTTGGCATAAGCGGTTGAAGATGATGGAACAAAGGGCCTCTTGCCACGAAAGGTGGAGAGAGGAACAAAGGAAGGGGTCTTAGCCTTGACTTCATCCTTGATGGCCTTCAAAGAACTCTCGGCCCAAATAGTATCCTCATAGAGCTCCATAAAGGTCATGGAACTGCTTCTAACCATGATCTCCAACATGAAACTTAGCTTGTTACTATAGAAGAACACTCAATATCCTTCATCCTTCACAAGCTTAGGAGCAAAGTGAGCAAGCTCCATTGAACTTAGTAGTGAAATCTTGAACGGACAACTCTCCTTGCTTGAGCTCCATGAACTCCTTCAAGAGATGTTGCTTAAGATCCTTAGGATAGAAGTGGTCCTCCACAAGAACTTTGAAACGATCCCACCTAAAGTTAGCTTCTTGAATGGCAACGGGGCTTGTCATAGACCACCATCTATCGGCTTCCTTCACAAGAAAGTGAGAGGAAATCCTCACTTTGTCATCCTCTTGAAGTTGAAAAAGAGAGAAATTATTCTCCATGTCATGAAACCATTCGGAAATCTCATTTGGATCCACTTCTCCACCATAAGTCTTGGCCTTACTCCTAGCGATTTTGCTTGAAATCCAAGCGTAACTCCAATGACGATTTCCTTCTTGACGGACGTCATTGATATTTTGTTGATTGCGAAGCACCTGAGTGAGGGCTTCAAATATAGCATTCTCAACGAGATGTGGTCTCACCATCTTCTCAAAAAAAATTGCACACAAAGTTAGTACTTACCAAATAGCACATACAAGAAGACTACCAACTCAGGTC
This sequence comes from Heliosperma pusillum, assembly GCA_022085475.1. Classification (NCBI taxonomy): domain Eukaryota; kingdom Viridiplantae; phylum Streptophyta; class Magnoliopsida; order Caryophyllales; family Caryophyllaceae; genus Heliosperma; species Heliosperma pusillum. The sequence continues at coordinate 64,774 of JAIUZE010004568.1, read as the reverse complement.
CTTAATTTCTACCCTTCTCTTATTCATTATTTAAGGTGAAATTAAATTTAAGGTTGGGGTACACGTGTGTACGTCGAGAGCGGCATAGTTCTGATACCAACTGTGATACCCCCGCGATAGCGGAAAATAAACATACACAAAAACATGCAAAAAATAGAGAGGTTTTTAAAACTTTTAATACAAACCACGCAGAGTATCAAACATGAGTACGAATAAGTGTAAGAGTACTACGAGGGGGGAAACTAAGTCCCTCAAATCAATAATAAAACCAAAAGATAGAGTCTAAGCGATAAGGTAATCGTTGAAGTATCAACGCTCGCTAGATCACATATGTCTCGCCCAAATCTAACACCGACTTCCACATGTTCATTCATTAAACATGATTACCACAGTCAGTGGGGAGTAACTCGGGGTTCTCCCAGCCATATCACATGAAAACAAAGGTAATTAGATCATGTAAGCATATATCAACATACATATATAATATCATGTCAATTTCAACAAGGACATTACAATGTGAACATGTGAGAATTATCAACGATATAAAAATCATATATCAAGGTCATATATAACAACACCTCGTCATAATCATCCATCATATGAACCAAACACTGAAGAATCTATTGATCCCAAATACTCAAGAAAGGGGGGGGGGGGGGGGGGGGTGAAATTGAGTATAATAAAGTACCCTCCTCCCCCTTTCGGGAAATTTTGAGTATAAATAAAGTATGCCTACTTTTTCGATTGTCCGTATAAGCGTGTAGTAGTAATATGTGGTTTGAATTTATTGATTAAATTCAACCCAACTAATTACTTGTAACGTGTATGGAAGTAATAAAATACGTAAACAAATAAAAAGGCACGAGACACAAGGATTTTTGAAGTGGTTCAGTTTCAGACGTTAAAACCTACAGCCACTATTTCTCGATTAATAATTTTAGTACCTACTCCGAATTAAAAAACTTTCAACCCTACTTGTACAACTAACTCTAGTTGTAAATCAAAGTTGAGTACCGTTAAATACTCGATTCAAAGTTGAGCATCGCTAAATACTTGATTCTATCTTACGTTAATAAGAAAGTGTTTTGATTGTTCACGGTGTTCACACAATTGAACGTATAAGAAACAATTCTAGCACTATTATCCAATAATGTTTTTCCCAATAATAACTCACGAGTATATTGCGGCTTTTCGAAAATAAGGTTTTTGCAAAATAAAGATTTTACTTGAAAATATTAAGCACGTTTGCAAAAGAAGAATTCTAGTATGAATAGCTTAGTTTTAAATCAATGAGATGCATGAGTATTTATAGTAGAGAGACAAACTAGGTTTTAATTAAAAACCCTAACTCTAGCCGTGACGTCCCTTGGATAACAAGGAAGATATTAGGTTAAATTCAAAACCCTAGTAACCTATGTGCCTCCCTTGTGAAACAAGAAAGATATTTAGGTTTACAACTTAGTTAAACCCTAAGGATATACGGCTAATTACACGTGTAGCCGGCTCTTAAACCTCGACCACGTGAAACCCTTGTCCATTGTTGGGCTTAGTAAGATAAATTAAGGTTTAGTCTTGAATATATATGAAAATCCTAAATAGCATGACAAAGCATAAGTTGTTTTACTAATCAATAGAGAAATCATAATAATATTCAAACTAAATAAATTTAAACTTTAATCTATTATAAATACTTTTTTTTAAAAATATTATTTAAAACTAGATTCAAAAACCGTTTTGAAAAATTAAAACAGCCGCCCTATATATCGCAGCTCCAAAGTTATTGTAAGATCACCTATAAGTTTGAGCTTGGTAAGTAAGGTTATTGATAGGGGTAAAGTCGCGTTCCCTAAATCAAAATAAATCCTAGCTCAATACTAACTAATAGTCAGTGATAAGTAAGGTATCGAATCCACAGGGAGGCGGTAATAATCTATTTGCTAAAACTAAGTTGGTCTTAAGGTAACAATTTCTTGAAAGTTTGGTTTTGGTTTCTAAACTAATTGCAAATAATAACAATAAAAGGTGAAATCAATAATATTAAAAGTCTAGGGTCTCAGGTTCAGTAGGATTATTATTCGGGGATAGGGGAATAATCAATTAATCATGCAATAAAGTTATCTAAGGTCACAAGATTGGTCGATTGAACTATGCCCTTTTGATCTACAATTTAACATGCGATCGCTATCAATAAAAGAGTTCTATTCAATTAAGCCTATCTTAGTCTTAACCCGGTCGGTGTTAATCCTAATTCGCGAGACTAGTTAGTTAATCCTAGCTAGTAATTAAACAACTAGATTTAAAACGATAATCAAACGATAACCATGTTATTGCAATTCAATCAATTAATCTACCCCTTCTAACAATCCTACATCCCCTTTCAACCCTAGAGGAATATTTAACTACTCATACTAATAATACTAACAACAATTAAATTCACGCGGGACATAATTAAAAGCATCAGAAAGAATAATAACAAAGTAATTGAAATAACTAAAGATTAAAACTTGAATAACAATGTAGAATAATTACCGACTACAAGATTAAAAGATTGGAAGATCTTCGAGAACTTGGAGCAATCGGATAACTGATAATAATAATAATACTAGGGTTTTCTAGGAGTTTTTGTATAATTAAAAGCGTAAGAAATAATAAGGTACGAGTTTTCTATTTATATTACACAATAATATGATATTAATGAATTTTAGGAAAACACGGATTTCCTATAAACACTTGATCGAGTATACTGACACTCGATTGAGTATTTCAGATGCGACTTGATCGAGTTTCCAAATACTCGATCGAGTGTTCCTGATCTGTACCAGCTCTATTCTTCTCGCGACTCGATCGGGTTTTCCCATACTCGATCGAGTGACTCTGGAATACTCCTATCTTCACTTCTTTACGTCTTCATACTTCTCGATCTCCGTGCTTATCGACTCCGCGATGTTCATTATCATCTAATCGTTCCGCAAATGCATCTAATCTGCACTAAAACACCAAAAGGCGGCAATATTGACATTCTAACAACTATGACATTTAAGTTTACATTTAGGCACTAAAAACCGTTACTAAAGTGACTTAGGGGAGACAAAAACAAGTATATAAATATGAATAATCAGTTATAGTTAAAACAACTATAACTCTACTTCCCAAAATTACTATTGAAATTACCGTTATTAGACGACGACTTATACTACAAAATCTTCCTGGAGATTATAGATACCTCGAATCTGCACCTTCCGCCAACCACCCAGTGATGATTGTGTCGCATGTTTGTTACAGCGAAACATTGTATGACAGTTCATAAGGTCATCGTCAAGTGATAGCTCAAACAGTTGTGTCTACCCCTTGGTAGTCATCTACGCGGCGATATGTTCGTTTTGACAGCCATTAGAGTTTATTTGGAGTCCGGAACAAAAACCGCTTCATTTTCTGATAACCGTCTTTCAAAACCGAGTCTGAACGCTCGAAAATATTCCAGATATTTTAATATTTCAAAACTTATACTTTTTGGTAAAATATATCCTTATTTTATTAAAGAGGTATCGAGATCTACCGCACTTCCTAAAAAGAAACGCGAAAATCTTTTGTTTATGGTAGAAGACAACTAAGGAAGTAACGCAGCAGGTGTTGCGCCTCTTCCAAGAGTCGTAGTCCCTGCTGCGCCTCTTCCCTAGCTTTGTTTTCTTGTTTCCGGTTATTTTCTAGATTTCTTATTCCAAAACTCTTCTGATTTCTCCCTATATAGGGAGAGGTTCGTGCACACTTTCAAATCACGCGAGTGTTCCACCCGTTCTCTTCTCTCTTTGAATTCTAGACCTTGCTCTAAGCTTATTGACAACTACGTGTTTGATCAATCGACAACGTAAGCTCTGATCCTTTTGGGTACCTGTCTCGTTCTGCATTGACCTACCAATTTGACCAACTCAACCTAATTAATCAACTATAATCAATCTTTTTCCTCTTTCGAGGGCACTTTCATTACATCGAGTCGAGCTATCGCTAAAAGACAACTTAGTTAACTCGTTTCATCAAACATGTAAGTCTGAGGGTGTAATAATCCCGTCTTGTACTTTAAATTTTGTATTGTATAAATTATGTAAGATTCATGTTGGATTTTCCGAAACCTGGCTTGAATCTAAAGTGCTTCATGTTAAAACCGTTTTAAAACTTTTTATTATTATTAGTCTTTCATAAATTAACTTTTAACATTATTTCATATTTATTTATCTAGTTCTCGACTTAGATCCCGAATAGTCAATATTAGTGGATTTTTGTCGTCTTTAATTCAAGATCGTGTCTTAAAAGGTTAGATTCATTCATATCTAGTCCTTAGATCCGTCTTTGAAATAGTTTAGTATAGTTAAAATCTATTAAAACACTTCAATCCGACTTGTAGATCAATAAGAAACCGTAAACAAACAAACGAACACTAAATAATTGCGATTCTGGCTCCACAGCAAGAACCCATCTCAGGAACAGACGCAAGGTCTTATGCGCCTCTTCCAGAGGACGCATGAGCCACTGCGCCTGTTTCGGGCTGGTTCTGTACTTGAACTTTCTGGTTCGCTCCGACGTAGTTTGACTAGGTAATAAATCGACTATTAATCGTATTTTCACTGTTAATCTGATTCGTTTAGTTTCCTTATTTATTTTCTTTCAAAACTCATCTTTATAACATATTTCCGACATAGATCTCTCGAATCCGTTGTAATCTTTTATTCTTTTATTCTCTTGTAATCATTGTATGATTCTTGTCTTTTTCATATGTCAATTGAATCTAAACTCTACTTTGACCTAATTGATTGCTAAAATACTGAAAGTCCTAGACCTCTAATTAGACTCCTCTAATTAGTTCATTAAATTACATTAACTTAATGATTTAGGATCTAGTTATCATGCATGCAAATATAAAAGCATAAAAGAAAAGATAAGACGAAAACATCCTTACATGGGGTATTTTCGGTTCAATATGGGCACAATAAGAACTCCTTCTTATTGTTCTTGAGCATGAAATTGATAGATGATCCTCCATAAAACAACCTCCAAAGTAGAAGGTCTCCTTCTTGTTGCACCCAAGATTAAACCCAAATAATCTTACCTTATTATTAACTAGATAATAAGTAAGACATAATACTACTAATATTTGTATATTACTACTCTAGTAATATGTATGAATATTAGTTTGCATGTGAGTTTTAGAGAGAAGTTGGAGGTTTTAGAAAGAAGAAGAAAATAAGCATAATGAAGTATCAAAAAATGAACAACTTTTGCTCTATTTAAGGCCAATATGGCCGGTCCTCATAAGCTCCAAGAGGGCTCCATTTTGCTCATTTTATTCTTTGTGTAAGATGGTAGAGTGTAGGATTGATTATAATCATGTTCATGTCATAACTTGTCATAATCAACATGTTGTAGTATGATACAAGTAATGAACAATCATCATTGTGTTTTTTCCACTACAATTTCGGTCCACATGGTGAAATGTAGTCCATTTTGATTTTTGATATTTGTCCCACAAATACTTATAATCATATGTTTAATTATCTTGTATAATTAAGTGTCAATTTGATCATATAACAATTATATGACTCAAATTAATAAATAATATATACTTAACTTTTAAGTAATATTTTACCATTATATCAATATATAATGGGTCCCACAATGCCCAGTTAATTTATTTTACAACTCCTTGTAAATATAATTAACTAATTACCTCTACCTCAAAATATATGCATAACCTCAACTAATTTAATGAATTAACGATTAATCACTAAATTAAATCTTATTTAATCGTATTAAAATAAGACGTAAAATTTATTCAGTCAGTTATCGTATAATTGACTAATAAACTTAAGTGGAATGAGTTCCTAACTCAATTTCCAATAAATAACTCTCGTAACTAAACGTACATATCAAATATATCTAATGCTCTAATTAAACTGTATCGCATACAAATAATTAGTATTCTATTTGGGTCTCATCATATAGGTGTGACCTAAAGGGATCAGTTGATTACCGCCGTCATACGACAATAACGTCAAACTCTAGTCAGCCAAGCGTTACCGATTTACGTTAATCAACTGACGTGGAGTATCAAAGTATACTAATCATGCCACGTATATTCCAAATGAGATTTATTATATAAATGCACTATTGTGGAGGAAACTTACTCCAACAATCTCCCACTTGTCCGATACAAGTTGTGCATGTAGCAACACTATTGCGGAGGATTCCTCCTCCTACAATTTCTCCCACTTGTCTCGACAAGTTGTGTGCTACCGATTCTCTTGTCTCTTTTGCGTCACATCCTCCCACTCATTGCAAGGTGTCTTACAGGTCGCACTTGCAATTGAAATTATAAATAGAGTGGTTTTCTCGATCTGGGAGAGTAAATGTCTGACCGGAAAATCTACCAGAGATCTCTTCCGAGCGTGGCCACGCATTTCCAGTTACTACTCCTCGAGTGGCCCGAAGATGTTAATACCCAACGTGGGTGGACAATTCCTGTTGACCCATCTTACACTGTATGATGCAGATCACCATGACCCAGAAGATGTCCATCGGCCTCCTTTCACGGCACGACCTAGGACAAAAACCAAAGTCAATCGAAAACTACACCGACTCAGGTAAATGGTCGCCAGTCTAAAGAATCGACTCATAGGAATAAAATAGAAATCCCCGCCACGACCAGGCTTCAACAATTTTGATAAGGGACTCTATTATGGTCACCGCCCGACAGAGTGTCTCCACAGTCTGTCTATGTAAACGACCAGTCATCTCCATGACCCCATGGTGCTGAACCAACAATCGATCGACTTACAATCTAGTCATTTCGAGACGTCACCTCATTGAGTGACTAGGGACAAAATACTAAGTTCATCCTGTTCACTTGAATTGGGTTCAACCTTTCTTTCAACCAATTCGGATAAACAAAGTATTAAAATTTAGTCAAACTAAATAATGGAGTTTTTAATGAAACTCTAACAATGAATGCGATTATCAAATATTTTGAAAAATTGATACGCTATCAATAATTTCATATCTTATAATCTTTAGCAATTCAGGTACATATTTCAATCCCCATTGAAATGACATGACTATCATGTTCAGCCTGCAAAAAGCATGGCTAATGGATTAGCAATACTTGCATCTCTCCCATCGTTCTGATCGCTATTTCTTTTTGTCTACGTAATCTCATATTACATAAAACTTTCTGAGTACGTGTCTAGGTTTGAATCTAGACTTAGGACTCTTGGCCTAAAGGTAGCTCCCACTGTTTTACCAGTATCATGGGATAGGATATACAAATATAGGAACTACTTCTAGTCCCTCCAATACTGTCGAATCCAAGCTACTTTCATATGCATCATCATATGACGCAATGTACTCCATTTCCGTTGTGAAATCCGCAATGATAAATTGCCTGGAACACTTCCAGCGGATACATGACATTTATATTTGAAAATGTCATTCCTACTTGGAACCTTTCCAATTGTCTTTTCTGCTTGGAATTCTTCCAACAGATAAATCTTCTATAAAACACAGCCAACTCGTGATTTCAAATCACTTTGATCAGTTTGGAAACTGAAGTCTGTGTAACCCTTACACGCAACTCATTTTAAACTCCAAACACATGGAACATATCTTTTAGTCCTTCGCAAGTACTAAGGATGTTCATTATAGCTATCAAGTGACTTTCACTTGGATTTGATTGCAAATGATTCATCATGCTCAAAGCATGCGAAATGTCGGATTGAGTATACATCACTGCGTATATAATTGATCCCGCAGCTTAAGGAAAAAGGAATCAATTATCATGTGTTCAACTTCCTTGAACTAGTCAAAGATCTTATCAATATAAGAATTTTGACTCAACACTAATATCCTTTTAGATTTATCTCCATAAATCCAGATATCTAAAAGATGTATTCTACTTCTCCAAAATCTTCCATCATTTAAAATGATCAATATGTCTCCACATATAAGACTGATGAAAACCATATTACTCCCACTAAACTTTATGTATAAACATAATTCCTCGAGATATCGAGAAATATATTATGACATGATTGACACACCAATTCCAACTCTTTAATGCTTACTTAAGACATCCTCTTAAGCTTTGCAAATTAACTTAGGATAGTTAGGATCTACGAACCCACAGGTGGATATAAAATATTCTACCTCTTCTAGAATCGTATTCAAGAAGGTGGTTCTTGAGATCCAACTGACATCATTCTATTATGATATGCTGTAATCGCTAAGTATATTCGAATGGATCGAAGAATTAAGGTTGGCGCAAAACTCTTTGCCTACCAATTTATCTTTGAAAACATTTTAATGTTCATCCATGCAAATTTCGATTACATTGAAGAGGTCGTACTTCTTCAAGTAAAATTTACCAGGTCACATACCTGACCATCACGCATGGAGTCCATTACGAGTCGCATGACTCTAAGCCATAGAAAGAAGTTGGGACTAGAAACAGTCTTTTATAAGTCACAGATTAGAATTCATCACTTATTAAGGAGTGATAAAATTCCACCTGACCTCTTAGGTTCCGAAGAAACAACTACTGAACAATCAATGAGGAAACGTTTTTCGGACCATATGCTCAGTTTGTAGCTCTTGAAACATTTTCTCCCACTCTGTCTTACCAAGAAATAATCGTATTTTTATTGAAAGACAACATCACGAGTCACAAACGCTTTGTTCTCGTGGTCAATGTAGGATTATTGAGCTCTTGTTTTATTCGGATAACTTATAAATTAGGTACCTTACCTATCCACATCGTATATGAAATAAAATCCGACTGTTTAAATGTGCTTTGATATGGTGGGAAAAGAAATAGTAGACAAAAATATTAAGATCCCAAGGTTAGTCAAATGGCTCATTTTGACTTGACAAAGACAAAACCATATCTTATAAGGTTCTGTTTCTCTATTCAACAACACCTTATCTAATAATGTGTGTTAGAGAAGTTAACTTGTGAAACCATTTCACAATACTTTTGGTGAAAATCAAAGTCAATACTTAGATATTTACAGTTACGAATTAATCGTAAGTCCTTGTCTAATACTCTTGGTGATTAACTACTTCACATTGAAGCTCTTTGAACTTTTGATTTCTCATAGCACCTCATTAAGTAGAATCAAATATAATATCTACTTAAATCGTTGGTAAATAAAGTTAAATAGTCATAACCATCTCTGGTTGTGTTTGTTATTGGACCATGCATATTCTAATGTAATAGGGCCAATAACTCACTAGGTCGATTTCCTTTTAAATAAAAAAGGGGACGAATCATCTTGCCTTGAATACAAGATTCGCACGCACCATAAGATTCAAAATCAGATGGTTTAGGGATAGTTGTCAATACTAGCCTCTTAATGTGCTACACAATCTAGAATTAAGATTAGATTAAGGTCACCAATTTTGAGCCTTTTTCAATCTATATGACAAGTAATTTCTAATTTAGGTCAAGAATATAGTTACCTTTGATTGGTATGGGATATCCATTGACCAAGTATAGGCATAAATAGATACAACGCTTGTTCCATTCACAAAAGTGAAACACTTGTGTCGTACACAAAAGTGGAAACTATATTCTTTATTTAGAGGTCATGTACATAATAACGTTTATTAAAGTATACCTCTAAATCCAAAACTAGATTGATGACATTATAACTTTTATATGTTTCTATAGAAATAAAACTACAATAGTTATATTTCCCTTGTAGGTCGACATTTAATTATGGTTAGTCGTCGCACGAATCATTATTATATGCATTGCATACATTGATGAAAACCATAATAGGTATCTAATACCCAAAAATTGCATTTAGCAAAATAAATGTCGATCATATAGATTTTATGGGTGAAAAATTACACCCTATTTCTAACTCTTTAGAAAACTTTGGGAAGATCCTTTTCTTGTGTCCTACACTGTAAAATAGAATCGTCAAAAGTTGGGTTCGACACCTTGCTTGGGTTTTGACTTTACTATTCAAAATAGTTTTGCCTTTTTCCCTTGCCTTGTGCCAAACTCGTGCCAACCTACTCTTGAACCTCGTCTTAACAATTAAGAATATAAACATCATTCTTAGTGCTCCCACTCAGTTTCATGAATCTCTACTTAGACAAGTATATTAAAATTATTGTGAAGACTATTCTTCATTTTATTCATGGTTTTTCCTTCAAAAGGATAAACTTTTCATGAAGTGACTACGGTATTTGGTTATTCACGATTTTTAAATAAACCGATTAACCTAGTCGTCCCAACTGATTTGGCCTCTTTTGAGGTAAGACTCGATAAGGACCATTATGACGACATACCAAAAATTAAAATATTTTTCGTTGGAGCGAAAAGATTGATGTACCATTGTTATGAGAAGACGTCACTAAAAATCAAAACGTTTTTGACTAAGTGTGACTTATTCATTTACTCTTCATAAGAGACATTTGTAATGGTGAATATGAGGATCAAAAGATAAAATTCATTTTGTCTTTAGCTACGGTGGTTTAAACGGAGATCGCAATCAAAATGCTACCGTATAAAATAATGGAAACTCCTTTCCACGATTGAACGGATTTACAAGTTCGTAGAAGGATAAATATTTGTCATTGCGCGAATAAATATGAACGGAAAATAAACATTCATTGCTTATATATAATTTACTTGTAAAACAATTTTAAACAAGTCACTCATATAATGACCCCTCACGAAATTATATAAGTGATTCCAAGACCCATCATTAGACAAAAATAGTCATCGTATGCTACCTTTATCTAAAAATGGTAAGTCAATACTTGACTAATTCTACACTTAGAACTCTTGGTTGACGGATTTCAACTAAATCCATCTCCTAGTCCCAAGATAACGCTTATCTCGTTGAGTCCAATCCAATTTTGGCTTGTGATCGCATCACCCTACTTACCCGAGGTAAAAAGGGACCCACGAGCGTGGTAGCCCTAATGAACACGGGGATCATAGGTGCTTCAATTGGTAAGGCTAAATCTCAATTTTTTAAGTTATGTGAGAGGTCTTGTCAATTTTGTTATTAATTCCCTATAAGCGAACTAAGTCGGTGAATATTGAATAACTTTGAATTGACAATCGAGAAATAAAGATGCATGTTGGCGATTTTGGCATGAGCGAAAAAATAAAGCAAGCAATTAATAAATCCTAGTATGGCCACCTAGCTAATCTAATTAACTAGAAGATTACAAAATCGGAAACCAACTCCTTGGCCCCTTGCCTCTTCATGGCACCGTCTTCTGGAACACCGACTTCGGGAATCTCCGTCTTCATAATAATTAATTACAAAAAGATATAAATAAAAATCCTATTATACATTTGATCTAAAATGAAATTAAATTATTACAAACGGCAATACGAGATCGCAAATAAAATTACAACCGAATCGATATTCCCTTACATTACGGGTAATACCGATTAAAATAATCTAGGCCATACTAGGTACAACTTGCATAAAAAATTAAATAAATGACATTCATTCATTAAAAAATAACAACATAAATAACATGCTGTAAAAATCATGCCAAAATCGCCCTTAACACTTATCATGCTCATTCTAGCTCGGTTTTATGGATTTTATCGATTTTTACCCATTAAAAATCAATTATCAACACTTAAATCGTATTAAGCTCAAACTAATTATCTAAACTGATTTAGAACTCAAAATTAGTCCCCACTAACTTTGTTTGTATTTAATTAGTTCGAATTGATCGTATTTGCTAAATATAGAGGTTTAATCATAACATTTATGAAATAAACCCAAAATAAAATATAAAACTCATAAAAATTTGAAACCAAAAATTTTGTACATTCTGGAACATTTCCAGGAACTCTAAAAAACAGAAACATTTGCCCAAAAATTTTGAATAAATTTTATGAACAAATAACATAGTATTCAACGATTTTATCAAATAAAAACCATTAAATATAGTAAAATAGTGAAACAAATTATAAAATTTCACTAAGATGATATAAATCATATTATAAAATGTACCAAAAAATTTCAAGACCATAAAATAACGTTTCAATTTTATGATCATAATAATCTCACTTTATTGACTTTTATCTTATAAAAATCAATCATCATGCAAGACTTAATTAAAAGTCACGAAATTTTACATACAGTATGTACAACATGCATGTGAGGTCATATCAAAATTTCATGGCCAGAATCAGCATGAAACTATTTTTAGTTAACTTTTAACATAAAATATGCATATTAACATGATTTAAAGGCCATAAATCAAAATAAATAGCAAATTAATCCATAAAATCATCAAATTTGACCACAACCATTTTGAGGTCAGTAGGTATGCATGCAAATAAAAAATTTCGTGCAAACCAATTTTTAACACAAAGTTTCAATTTTACCCAAGTTATCGTATAACTCGATTTTAATGCCTAAAATCGACATGCATGTAACAATTGAGCTCTGATACCACATGAAAGTCCTAGAACTCTAATTAGACTCCTCTAATTAGTTCATTAAATTACATTAACTTAATGATTTAGGATCTAGTTATCATGCATGCAAATATAAAAGCATAAAAGAAAAGATAAGACGTAAACATCCTTACATGGGGTATTTTCGGTTCAATATGGGCACAATAAGAACTCCTTCTTATTGTTCTTGAGCATGAAATTGATATATGATCCTCCAAAAAACAACCTCCAAAGTAGAAGGTCTCCTTCTTGTTGCACCCAAGATTAAACCCAAATAATCTTACCTTATTATTAACTAGATAATAAGTAAGACATAATACTACTAATATTTGTATATTACTACTCTAGTAATATGTATGAATATTAGTTTGCATATGAGTTTTAGAGAGAAGTTGGAGGTTTTAGAAAGAAGAAGAAAATAAGCATAATGAAGTAAGTAAAAAATGAACAACTTTTGCTCTATTTAAGGCCAATATGGCCGGTCCTCATAAGCTCCAAGAGGGCTCCATTTTGCTCATTTTATTCTTTGTGTAAGATGGTAGAGTGTAGGATTGATTATAATCATGTTCATGTCATAACTTGTCATAACCAGTATGTTGTAGTATGATACAAGAAATGAACAATCATCATTGTGTTTTTCCACTACAATTTCGGTCCACATGGTGAAGTGTAGTTCATATTGATTTTTGATATTTGTCCCACAAATACTTATAATCATATGTTTAATTATCTTGTATAATTAAGTATTAATTTGATCATATAACAATTATATGACTCAAATTAATAAGTAATATATATATACTTAACTTTTAAGTGATATTTTACCATTATATCAATATATAATGGGTCCCACAATGTCTAGTTAATTTATTTTACAACTCTTTGTAAATATAATTAACTAATTATCTCTACCTCAAAATATATACACAACCTCAACTAATTTAATGAATTAACGATTAATCATTAAATCTTATTTAATCGTATTAAAATAAGACGTAAAATTTTTTCAGTCAGTTATCATATAATTGACTAATAAACTTAAGTGGAATGAGTTCGCAACTCAATTTCCAATAAATAACTCTCGTAACTAAACGTACATATCAAATATATGTAATGCTCTAATTAAACTGTATCGTATACAAATAATTAGTATTCTATTTGGGTCTCATCCTATAGGTGTGACCTAAAGGGATCAGTTGATTACCGCCGTCATACGACAATAACGTCAAACTCTAGTCAGCCAAGCGTTACCGATTTACGTTAATCAACTGACGTGGAGTATCAAAATATACTAATCATGCCACGTATATTCCAAATGAGATTTATTATATAAATGCACTATTGTGGAGGACACTTACTCCAACAAATACATGTCAACCGACTAGTCTTAAATCACATGCTAGGATTAAAACTTGGATGTTGCATAGCATGCATAAAAATGACAACACATCGATCACAGAAGAGTTTCTTTAACCATTAGTAGAGGCCGCCATCGAGGCGGGCGGGATTATGTGTTCGATCAAAAGATCTTCCTCATACGTATCCTCACCTCTTACTCCAGATATCCGTGAGCACCCGTGTTCTTTGGTATCCACGAGATTCATTCTAGACATAGAATGCCAGAGGTAATGAGTTTTTGGTGTTCATGTCATTTCTTTGTGTCCTGACATGGCATGAAGTATTCGAACGGTTCCAACTTCCCACAAAAGTTGGTGGCGACTCCACAAACGCGTATTCAATACGACGCCACATCGCGCCTCCTCCTCGCCGAGGGACATGATCGTGGGTCCCGTGTATCACACTTTGGAAACTCTGCTGGGATTATACTCTCACGTGTTACCCAGGGTGGAACTTGAACATGATTAAGGAATAGTATGTATGAGACAGTCGTCGGTTTTCATTACTCGACCCTTCTGGGTCGTTTTATTCAGCCTTCTTAGGCCTAACCCAACCCTTTCGACCAATCGTCCTGTCCGGACGATCCAAGTTCTTATTTAGATCTATGGATGGATAGTGATTGAAGTCAACCATACCGCGGCGTGTGCTCATGTTAGCACCAAGGGCTTTCACTACTCGAGGAAATGGACTGAGAACCGACCTTACTCATGTTTGGCACGGGCCCCTCCACCGACCTTGGGTTTGATTGCTTGGTACGACAACCTACCCTTTTAAGCCAAATCCCTTTTAAAGGGACTCAGCATACCGTTACTCTTCCTGTTTAAATATGTTAACCATATGTGATCACCCTTTTGTAAATCATGACAAGTTCTTTTAAAACAAAATCCCTTTAAATTGTAAAGCATTTTCAAAGGTGGCTTAAAGTAGCGCGAAATGAGTCGAAACTCTGTCCGAGTGTCTTGTCAAAATCATTTCTCCATTTCGAGTCAACACTCCTACAACCACACTACGGTTGTCCCGGACAAGCATTTTAAAAATAGTCATTTTCAAAACACCACTTAAACACAGTAGCGCACTCCCACTTCACAAGTCGAGTCGTTCTCCACTTTGAGTCGTCACTCATTTCCAAACTAGTCATTTTCAAAACATCACTTAAACACAGTGGCACACTCCTACTTCACAAGTCGAGTCTTTCCGAGTAAGTGTGCTAGGTTGGTCGATCGTGTTCTGATTGGTCGTCGGTCTGTTGCCTCAGTTTCCAAGATGTCAGGAGCTTGTCAAGCAAATATTCGTGCGCCAAACCAGAATGGTAATGATCAAATCCTAGCTGCACTCATCCATCTCCAGGCAAGTCAAGACCAAACTAATGCTCGCCTCAATGCCATTGAAGATTGAATTGTTGCCATGGAAACTAGGCTTCCTCCTCTAGACATTCCTGACGGCTTACATGATAAATTCTCACCATCCGTGGGACAATCTGAAGCCGATCCCAAGCCGGTTCTTACCAAAGTTGAAAAGCGACTCTAATACTTGGAGAAGCAACTAATGTATCTCAAAGGAGATGACATTTATAGGGAGAACAATCGCAAGTACGAAGCTGTGAAAGCACAATTACCAACCAACTTCAACATGACTGATATCTCAAAGTTCAAAGGGCATGAGAACCCTTTAAATCACGTTCAAGTCAATAAACGCACTCTAAAGGTTCTTACCCAAAATGAGAATGAAGGCTCCGCCGACTCGCTAAATAAGCGAAGAAAAACTAGCACACAACTTGTTGAACATCCATATGAAGCTACTCTTGTAGAGAAATTCGTGGACATCCTGAGACCCATTTATGCAAACCATATGAGGTACCAAAATATGAAATATTTCAAAGGCATAACTGTGCCAGGAACAAGAATCGAAGACGACATCCGAAAAGGACTCTTGTCCAACACAGTAGGTTGTGGGTATCAAGGCTCAACGAGTCATTCTTATGGCTCAGCTGATGAAGTTAACCTTCTTGAAACACCTAGAAAGAAGATCCCGCAAAGCGAATTCACCGACATTGGTGACACGTACTCCAATACCTTGAAAAAGGCTAACACAACAAGGCAAACTCTGACCTATAGGACCTACACCTGACCCAGAAAAGAAAGGTAGGTTTTGGGATGGAGACGCTTACTGCGAATTTCATAGAGGCAAAGGACATGACACAGAGAAATGCTAAAAGTTGAAATATGCCCTTCAATATATGATTGAGGATGGTCGTCTACCCATCCCTCCTTAAAGAAAGCCTAACAAAACTAAAGATCCTCTTGGAATTCTAATGATCACAGATGAAGAATCCACCTCGGATTATTTACACCTCATCTCCCCAGTCGATGATGAAATCCATATGTGAAGAAAAGATGTTCAAAGGAGAGCCAGGAGACAACGAATTCAAGTCTGAGTCGGAGTCAAAGTCTGAGTCTAACGAAGTCCCTAGAGAGTTTTCTCCCTCTGTCAATCCCCATCCCTTTGTTTCTCCTAGCTTAGCATCTAATAGTAACAGTAGTCTAGGGACTGCCCCAGCAGCTGTGCCCTTACCACCACTGACTACTAATCAGATGGCCTCTTTGTTCCACCTATTTTCAAAATTTAATATGAATAAATCTAATTCTGCTTACTCCTTGCGGTATTCTGAATGCAATTCTGTTTATGATGATAATGAGGATGATCCTTACCCTGACACAATCGAACTACCTCCCAATATAATCAAAGAAATGCTATAAGAAGGGGAAGGAGCACCAGTTATAGAAAACACTGAACCCATCAACGTAGGGACCCAACTAGAACCCCGAGAACTTAGGATAAGGACGATTCTAAACCCAACCGAAAGGGCCAATTTCGTCGACCTTTTACACGAGTTCAAAGACGTTTTTGCTTGATCTTAAAAAGACATGCCAATGATCGACATGGATATCGCAGAGCGCCAAATTCCAATCAGGCCAGGTTTCAAACCTGTAAAACAGAAGCTTCGTCAGATGAGAATTGAGTAGGCTCTTAAAATAAAAGAAGAAATCGATAAACAGTTCTCAGCCGGATTCATTAAAGTTTCCGAGTATTATGACTGGGTGGCTAACATATTTCCCATACCAAAAAAGGATGGGCGAATCCGGGTGTGTGTTGATTTTAGAGACTTGAACAAAGCAAGTCCTAAAGATGACCTTATGCAAGGAGAATTATTGAAAAGAACACCTCTTGGTGTCGTTTTGCGTTGCCTTGATCATTCACAGGCACATAAAGTAATGGAAGACGTTCATTAAGGAGAATGCGGTCCTCACATAAGTGGACCCATGATGGCAAAGAAGATCACACGTCTAGGATACTACTGGAAAACAATGGAGTCAGATTGTATTAAATACGTCAGACATTGCCATAATTGCCAAATTTTCGGGAACGTTCAACACGTTACTCCTTCATTACTCTATACCATGACCTCTCCTTGACCATTTTCTGATTGGGGAATCGACATCATTGGAAAGATCACTCTAGCTGGAACAGGAGGTCACTGTTTCATTTTGGTGGCTATCGACTATTTCACCAAATGTGTTTAAGCAGTATCCTACACTAGTCTTACTTCTAAAAATGTGGCAAAGTTCATACAAACCAATATCATCTGTCGATATTGTTGCCCACATGAAATCATCAATGGTAATGGATCACATTTCCAAGCTGAGACTGAGAAATTGCTAGCCAAATATAAGATCAAGCATCATCACTCCCCGCCTTATAAACCACAGACTAATGGCGCGGTAGAGCCAGCTAATAAAAATGTCATCACAATCCTCAAGAAAATGATCGACAATTATCGTGATTGGCCAAGCAAGATACCCTTTGCATTATGGGGTTATCGCACTTCAGTTAGGACGCCCAGTGGGGCCACTCCTTTCTATCTAACCTACGGGATGGAAGCTGTACAACCAGTAGAGCTCGAAATTTCATCTTTGCGCATCCTCTTGGAAAGTCAAATCCCAGAAGCTGATTGGAAAAGAGATAGATATGATGAACTTGTCCTCTTGGACGAAAGAAGACTACATGCATTACATAATGTACAAAC
Source organism: Heliosperma pusillum (assembly GCA_022085475.1). Taxonomy (NCBI): domain Eukaryota; kingdom Viridiplantae; phylum Streptophyta; class Magnoliopsida; order Caryophyllales; family Caryophyllaceae; genus Heliosperma; species Heliosperma pusillum. The sequence continues at coordinate 46,805 of JAIUZE010004568.1, read as the reverse complement.
ATATCAGGCACGTATCAAACGAGCCTTCAAAAAGCGAGTCAAGTCAAGAAACATCAAAGAAGGAGATTAAGTGCTCAAATCAGTAAGAGCTCTTCTACCTGTCGATCTACGAGGGAAATTCAAACCTAACTGGGCTGGACATTTCTTAGTGAAATCCATAACTTCAGGAGGTGCGGTTAGAATCACAGACCTAGACGGGAATGAATTCGCTAACCCTACCAATCTAGACCAATTGAAACGGTACTACCCTAAGATATACACTAGAAAAACGCACCATGCGTAAACCTCACGTGCCGCTCATGCGACATGAAATAAAACCGGCTCCTAGCCAGTCGAATTTCATGTCTCTATTACTATTGTATTTTGACATTTGAATCATCCTCATGTCATCAAATAAATTTGAGTTGTATTTCTTTAGGAGTAAGTAAAGCTCATGCTACCCTTTTCTAAGTTTATTTACAAGTTCTTGCTTGGAACAATTATTCTTTCACATTTTTGAACTACACGCAGGGTTTGATTTGTTTTTTTCTAATGAATACGTAGGCAATCCTTCACAGGATTCAACCCAGCTATTATTTTGAAATGTGAGTAGAAGGACATTTCCATTTGCATTTAAAATTCGACAAGAATAATAAAAGGAAAACCTTTGGTTTCTTAACTAACTTAACCTTTATTCATTATTCCAAAAAAAATAATAGTATCTTACATATTATAAAATGCCGAAATAAAGCTAAGTTAGGATTCTAAAAATCCCATCTTTAATTACAACTCAATAATAACACTAATACTACATAATATAAATTGACTAAGGCTACTCTTCCATCTTGCCTTTGCCTTTGTCATCTTTCTTGTATCGACCACGAGGTGGACGCTCATGCGTTACCTCAGACCTAATTATCATAGGTCTTTCTCGCGATCTTGCATTCCCGTGTCTATATATCACCACCCTTGTAGCAGGATTAGTTCTCGACCTCTTCGCTGGATACGTGACTAGGAATCCGGCTTCTTCCTCCCCTCCAGTCAAGTATTTCGACCTTTCCTTACCAGATTCATAGATCTTGCAATCCACAAGTTCGTGTTTCCGTAGCATCTCGCGCTCTTCCGGAGTAGTAGCCTTTCTCCATCTCAGATATGAGTCAGATACCCATATGGAGCCAACAGGAGCGGGTATGAACCAGATGTTCCTTTGTACCCATCTAGTTGCCCATTCTCTACATGACTCTGCAGTATGAGCCAAGGCACTTTGAGGAACGATGTCAAGTCAGGGGATCCTCTTTTTGAAGCCCACTTGCCTCGCCAGTCTTTCAGGAAAGATGCATACCATGAATTCCAAGCCTGGAATGCGGAGTGCCTGAATCGGATCTAAAGATGATACTCCAGTAACCACCCTAAGGTGCCACCATGGCACAATGCACCTTATCAAAGGGCCACCTTCACCCTTCAGCTTGTTCTCCCAATAGTTGGGAATCCTAGAGAAGTCTACCATATAAAGCCTAGTCCTCATGGTAATGGATCGAGCACGATATCCTCGCACATCAATTGGGGGCTCGATCAATCGCAGCGCTCCATCAACCATATTTGCAGCACAAAAGGAGTCCGTCAAACAAAAAAAACGAAAAAAAAAACAAATGAAAAAAGAAAAAAGAGAAAAAAAAGAAAAAGAAAGAAAGGAAGGGGTCGTACCTGCAAAATGATATGACTCCCTAGATATGGAAGCTCTCGATTAGCCTTTCTATTATCGCAGCTCCATTTGTTCCACCAAACTCAAGAAAAGAGAATCACCTCTCATCTCCTTGTCAATATGCCCTTGTAAAATATAGCCATGCAGTAGGCAAAACCCAAAGTCTTAGATTTCCTAAATCTTGTCGGGTTAGCTTTTTAAGACAGGAATCGACCTTATCGCCTAATAAGCACACTTACTAATTTCTTTTTCGAAAATCATATCATTGTATTTCCATTTTCCACACTTATACATCTCTTTTAATTTTTTTTAGGGGGTAACCCTCCCCGTTGTCAGTCATTTCTTTTCAAATTTTCACACACACATTTTCACAAGTTTTCAGGCACTTATTGTGCGCCAATTTAGGCCACTGATATGTCACATGCAAATTATCTGGCCAAACGAATCCAAATATCCAAGTACACAAAAATAAATGTCCAAACGAATCCAAATATACAACAAAGCCAAAGCCAAAGCCAAAGCCAAAGCCAAAGCCAAAGCCAAAGCCAAAGCCAAAGCCAAAGCCAAAGCAAAAGCAAAAGGCAAAGCCAAAGCCAAAGCAAATCCAAAAGCCAAAGCCAAATTTAAAATCCAAGCCAAAGTCCAAAATTCAAAAATGGGGGCTCTCGCCTAAGACAAAATCCAAAATGTGCAATACAAGCCAAAATGCACAAACCAACAACAAAACAACAAAAGACAACTAATCCTCATAACCAAGCCCGACTAAAACCTCGAGAACGACAATCTCGGTGTCTCAATCCTCTAGCTCCCTCAACAACCAAGCTATTTCCCTCCGAGACTCTGCTAGCTCGCGCTCCAAGACTCTCTACAAAGAAATGCCACATTTCAAATCACTTCTCTTCAAAATGAACAAGGAACGAGAGGTTCATACCTGTGAATCCCGACCACCTACGAGTGTCTCAATGGCTGTAACCTGCAGCCGATTGGTCACCCTCCATAACGCTACGTACCGAGACAGCGTCACGTGCATTCAAGTCAAGTGCAATCCTAGGCAATAACCAAAATTGGAAAATTATACTCCAGCACCTCGAGGTAAGCGGGGGGCTTAACGCCTGCCACCTCGATCTCCTACATACAACGTAAGAAGAACGCTGGCTCTTCTGTCTCTCACCGCTTGTCATTTCAAGCAATCCTCAGCGATTTCAAGCAACATCAAGCAATCCTCAGCGATTTCAAGCAACATCAAGCAACCCCCAGCGAAGTTGGAGCTCTTGCTGCACCCTTTCCCAGCAGAACTCTACTTAGGAATCTTGTTATCACAAGTTTATCGCTTGTGAGCCTAAATCCTTTTCAATATATATTTTCCAAGCAATAATTTCGCCTGAAGACAGATGCAGGAAGATTCTCACAATATGCCCATTAAACGGCAGGAAAATCTCACATACAACGGCCGGCGAGCCTCATCAGGCGCTTTTTCAGCAGCTGGCGACGTTCATCACGTGCCCTTTTCCCAACGAGAGTTCACCTGAAGACAGAGACATACCAATTCTCATATATGATTTTATCCCTAGCGGCTGGCAAGCCTCATCACGCGCCCATTCAACGGCAGGAAGATTTTCACGTACGCCTTTTTAACGGCTGGCGAGTCTCATTATGAACCGTATGCCCTTTCAACGGCTGTCGAGCTTTATTACGCGCCATTTCAACGGCTGGCGAGCTTCATCACGCGCCCTTTCAACGGTTGGCGAGACGCATTACGTACCCTATCCCCATCTGCTGGGGAGCCTCATTACGTATGCCCAATGCAGCGGCTGGCGAGCCTCACATCGCAACCTTAATCCAAGTAAGAAGATGCTCAGGTATGAATCCTTCTTATGGCTCGCGAGCTTTCCTACGTACTCTAATGGACTTTAAACGACCCTCCCCAATAGTCGACAAACTTTAAAATGTTCTTGAGGACAGGTCCTTGGTTAAGACCCCTTTAACCGCCTCGCGTCGTCGTAGTCGTCAGGTTGTAATCTTCAATTGACCTGATGGCTATACTTTGACTTATGCCTTATCCAAGCCTCAGTCAAAGTGACGGCTCTGTAGATACCTTTAATCTGCACCCGCCAACCACCCAGTGATGATTAGGCCGCATGTTTGTTACAGTGAAACGTTGTATGACAGTTCATAAGTTCTTCGTCAAGTGATAGCTCAAAATATTGTGTCTACCCCTTGGTCGTCCTCTACGCGCCGCATCTATGCGCCGATACGGTTGTTTTGATTGGCACTAGAGTTTATTTGGAGTCCGGGTTACAAACCGCTTCATTTTCTGATTACCGTTTTTCAAAACCGAGTCTGAACGCTCGAAAATATTCCATATATTTTAATATTTCAAAACTTATCCTTTTTGGTAAAATATATCCGTATTTTATTAAAGAGTATTCGAGATCTACCGCCATTCCCTAAAAAGAAACGCGGAAATCTTTTGCTTATGGTAGGAGACAACTCAGGAAGTAACGCAGCAGGTGATGCGCGCCTTCCAAGAGTAGCACTCCCTGCTGAACCTCCTCCCAACTCTATTTTCTTGTTTTGCGGAATATTTTGTAGATTTCTTATTCCAAAACTTTTCGAATTTCTCCCTATATAAGGAGAGGTTCGTGCACACTTTGAAATCACGTGAGTGTTCCGCCCCGTCTCTTTTCTCTTTGCATTCTAGAACTTGCTCTAAGGTTATTGACAACTACATGCTTGATCAACCGACCTCGTAAGCTCAGATCCTTCTGGGGACCTGTCTCATTTTGCATTGACCTACCAATTTCACCAACTCAACCTAATTAATCAACTTAATCAATCTTTTTCATCTTTCGAGGGCAATTTCATTACATCGAGTCGAGCTATTGCTAATAGACAACTTAGTTAACTCGTTCCGTCAAACATGTAAGTCTGAGGGTGTAATAATCCCGTCTTGTACTTATTTTTTGTATTGCATAAATTATGTAAGATTCATGTCGGATTCATGTTAAAACCGTTTTTAAACTTTTTATTATTATTAGTCTTTCATAAATTACCTTTTAACATTATTCATATTTATTTATCTAGTTCTCGACTTAGATCCCTAATAGTCGATGTTAGTGAGTTTTTGTCGTCTTTAATTCGAGATCGTGTCTTAAAAGGTTATATTCGTACATATCTAGTCCTTAGATCCGTCTTTGATATAGTTAAGCATAGTTAAAGTTATTTAAACACTTCAATCCAACTTGTAGATCAATAATTAACCGTAAACATACAAACGTACACTAAATAATCGCGATTCTGGCTTCACTGCCATAACCCATCTCAAGAACAGACGGAAGGTCTTATGCGCCTCTTCCATAGGACGCATGACCTGCTGCGCCTTTTACGGGCTGGTTTCTGTCTGTGAACTTCCTGGTTCGCTTCGAAGTAGTTTAATTAGGTAATAAATCGACTATTAATCGTATTATCACTGTTAATCTGATTCGTTTAGCTTCCTTATTTATTTTCTTTCAAAACTCGTCTTTCAAACATATTTACGACATAGATTCCTCGAATCCGTTGTAATCTTTTATTCTTTTATTCTCTTGTAATCATTGTATGATTCTTGTATTTTTCATATGTCAATTGAATCTAAACCCTACTTTGACCTAATTTATTGCTAAAATACATGTCAACCGTCTAGTCTTAACTTACATGCTAGGATCAAAACTTGGATGTTGCATAGCATGCATATACGCGACAACACACCGATAACAGAAGAGTTTCTTTAACGATTAGTAGAGGGCGCTATCGAGACGGGTGAGATTAGGTATTCGATCAAAAGAGCTTCCTAATACGTACCCTCACCCCTTACTCCAGACCTCCATGAGCACCCGTGTTCATTGGCATCCACAAGAGTCATTCTAGACATAGAATGCTAAGGGTAACGAGTTCTTGGTGTTCATGTCATCACTTTGTGTCTTGACATGGCATGAAGTATTCGAACGATTCCAACTTCCCACAAAAGTTGGGGGCGACTCCACAATCACGTATTCAATACGACGCCACATCGCGCCTCCTCCTCGCCGAGGCATGTGATCGCGGGTCCCCTGCATCACAGAGATCTTCAGAGTGTTGATCATCACTTCATTCTAATCTCGAGCTCTTCATTTTGAGCTCTATGACGGGCTTAAAAATGGTGTTGCTAATTCCGCTAATTAGCTACGATCAAATAACAATTTATAACTCCTAAACAAACACAAACTATCTTAGATAAAGGTAGTAAAATGGTAAGAATAGGCCGAACCCAAGAGAAGGCGGTATTAACTAAATTAATCTAATCTAGACTCTTGCAAAAAGCCAATTAACAAAACTAATCACTAATTAATTACTCTAATCACAAATTAAGACACTAATTAAGACAAAAGCTTAAATTAATTACAAACTATGATATTCACAATGAGAAAACATGTAGGATGACATATAGGGAGAAATTTGGTTAAAAAGATTACTCAAATTGAAATATGAAATTCTAGGCTGGTTAATAGAACAAACACCTTCTATGCAAGAAATCAAATATGAGAAAAGTACTTAGTGCAATTATCCCAAGTAACACAACAGTTAGCAAAGATGACCCTTTTATACCTCTCTTCTTATTTATCTAATACTACCTCCTAAGAAATAGTCAACATGGAATAAACCAACCAAAATTGACCCTTTACAACTTAACCAACACTTATTAAAACATAAGCACAATCAAAGAAGTAAGCTTTAAGTATTAAACCAAAGGATTAAGCTAGAATCATGCAACTCAACACTAAACCATGTTAAAATCACACAACATATAATTTATCACTCAAAAGACTCTAACTTTAAACCAAAGTTGAAGTCTTTCAAGTTTACTTCACACATTCAAGTATAGGTTGACAAATCCTACCAAGAACAAGCATTCATTAAGCAAATAAGATGTCAAGCTAGTCAAACTAAACATTCATCTACTCAACATGAAAGATTAACATAATAAAATTATATTAAATAAGGAAGAAGAGGATTAGAGAGTCATACAAAGCTAAAGGTGTGAACTTGTTCAAATTACACCAAGTAATTGGAAAATTAGCTACCCATAATCCAAGTATTACAACCCATAATGAAATTCAACCAAATTACAAAGCCAAAAATGAAGAACAAAACTTGAGAGAATTCTAATGTGTTTGTTGTGGATTGTTGTATTCAATGATGTATCCTTCTCTCTCTACACTTTGGCTCTTGTATACCCTCGGCTCCAGAAACCTTGGTACTTGAGAATTGGGCCTCCAAATGACAAGACGGAGAATGAAGGAACTAATGTCTGAGACCAGGACGCTGGCAGCGTTCACTGGCGCTGGCAGCGTTTCATGCTGCCAGTTTTTCCCCTTGGTTGAGCGCCTTGACTTTCGTTGACCTCTTGGACTTTAGTCTCACCTTGACTTCCATTGACCCTTTGGACTTGCATTGATGATTTGCTTGTAGCCCACTCCAATTGTCGGGTTTGGGCCTCGGGTTTGACTTTGACTTTTGTTGACTTCCGGGTTTGACTCTAAAAGTTGACTAAAAAATACTAAATAACAATATAATTACAAAGGCTAAGGTTAGCATAAAACGATGCTAACAACCCGTAAAAAGTATAATAAACGAACCTAATAAATACTACTAGACACAACACATTTTGGTGTTGTCAAATACCCCCACACTTGGACTTTTACTCGTCCCGAGTAAAAACTCAAGATTAGCAAGACAAACACGAGTCCAAACATAGCATGTGAAGGTAATCACCTCTCTTCCCTCTCCACTACCTTCTTATATCTCCCTCAAAACACAACCACCTATTAAAAGAAAAAGACTCAAAGTTGTTTTAACACACTCTTCCCTTACCACTTCCTACTTATAACTCCCTCAATACAAGACTCGACACACCACCAACTCTGACTCATCTCACCTCAACTCCTCCCTTCTTATAACTCCCAAGAATGTAGTATGACCATCTTTGCCTTATCCCAAGGCATAGCGAGATGGCCCTCATCACCAAACTCCATGCAACTCCACTTCTTATATCACCCCCTTATTACTCCACTAGTGTATAACATGGTTACTTGGTTGGCCCCAAACTACACAATTCGCACAACCAAGCAACCCACAAGAGAAATCCACCGATTTGGAACCAAATTTGTGACTCAAAGAAAAATAAAAAGAAATCCTAAGCTAACCTCCTTCCAAATTCCTCCTTATTTCTCCCTTCTTTTCCCTCCATAAATCCTCATCATCGGAAGTATTTTGCTCAATTTTTTTTTTCTATTTTTTTTTCTTGAAAATCCCTCATTTTGCCTAAGGTGCCCTTTCGGGTTTTCACCTTAGCTTTTCCTTTCCTCTCATTGGTGGCTCGCAACTCGATTTTTCATTTTGCCAGGAATGCCCTTTCGGGTTTTCATTCCGTCCTCGGCCACCTTCCCAATTTTTGCCTAGGTGCCCACCCTTGTGGGTTTTCACCTAGCCGGGATTTTCAATATTTTTTTCTTTTTTTACTTTTTTTCTTTTTTTTTTCTTCAAAACAAAACAAAACAAAACAAAATGCATCAAATCAAAACAAATATATACAATCCTCTCCCCCACACTTAGATCATACAATGTCCTCATTGTAGGGGAAAAGGCAGGGTGCTTCATCAATTGTTGAAGTGAGAAGAACCCGAGGCACCTCCTCGGTTTCTCCTCCTCTCTCTTTCTTCTCTAACCATTCTTCTTCTTTCTAGGCCTTCATCAAGGGCCTCTTGTGTGTAAGGAGTGGGGTAGCCCGGGTTTTGTTGGATGGACATGCCGAAAAGTGAGCTAGCCAAACCATAAACATCTTCTTGTGCCACCGCATCTTCATATGAATCTTGAAGATAAGTGTGGTGGCGCTCATTTTGAGCTTGGAAATGGCTTGTGGCTTGCTCCCTCCAAGCATTTTGTGTCGCCCACATGTCATTTTGCTCTTGCCACCTTTGGTTTTGTTGCTCCCTCCAAAGGCGGTCCTCCTCTTGCCGCACCACCATCCTCCTCCACTCTTCTTGTTGGGCCCTCTCGGCCTCCTCTCTCAACCTCTCCCTTGCCTCCACTACATTATGCCAATCATCTAAGGACTCTAGCCTACCTCCTTGTCTTTGTTGCCAATTTTAAGAATAGTCCACCCTTCCACTTATGTGCTTTAAGACATCGTTGGTGCTAGGAAAGTAGGATGCCATTTGTTGTTGCCATGGCTCCATTGGGATGCTAGAACGAGTCTCCGCGTCAAACATTGGGGTGTCGGTGTCTTAGTGGCTTTGGTAAGATGATTGGGAATGGTATGGTGGTGGTGGTTGTTGTTGTTGTTGAAAAGGTGGGTTTTGGAAAGGTCCTTGCTCAATTGCGAGGATCTTCCTCTCCTCGTTAACTCGCTCACTTCCCTCACCTTGCTCTCTCCTTAGCCTCCTTCTTTGCCACAATGGCACTTCCTCTACCTCCGCCTCACCACTACTCTCCCCCAAACTCTCTTCCCTAGGGCAAAAGAAATCCTCCGAGTTTGGCCCCCTAGGTAAAGGGTTGTTTCAAGGTCGAGGCATCTTCATATAGCTAAGGCCATCACTCCCCAACCAAAATCCTCTCAAAGGTTCCTCTTTGCTAATTTTGAACATGTGTACCTCCTCTAGCACAAAGTGGTTGTACCTTGTCAAACCCTTACAAGATTTTACCTCTTGCTCCTCATCAATCCCCCCCTCATAGTGTTGCACCAAAAAGGTAATCACCCCCCCAAGGTGGATAATTGCTTTAGTAGATTTTTGGCGGTGTTTGATACAAGCTCTCATAAACATGTCCGCCCAATCCGGTACCCCCACCCCTTCCGGGAGCATAGTCCATAAACACAACCGGATGGTCTCCGGTACTTTAGCGGGCTCTCCCGCGGAGTTAAAAATGGTGGTAAGGAACCGGGCGATGAGTCGAAGTACGGGGTTGGTGATTGTGGAGTGTTTGGCATCCTTAGATGCGGTGTTACAACCCCTAATGTTGCTCCACATGATGTGCATTTTCCCTTTGGGGCATTTAATTTCTTCGGGGGTTTTTGTGATTTTTAGGATTTGGCGAATTTCGGAGATTGGGGCGTTGTGCCAAGTTTGGTTGAGACGGAAGCGGTAGGCTCTTTCATTACCCTCGAGAACGTCCAACTCAGACAAGGTAGCTAGAAACTCGTACGCGAAACTCTTATAAGTGTGATCCCAAGAGTCCGGTTCGAGATAAGCTTCTAGCCCTACTTTAGCTAGCATATCCCTTGTTAAGTCGAACATGCCCAAGGCATGGAGGGTGCTTGGGGAAAAGAATTTTGTGGTTATAAGGGGTGTTTGTCGGGGTGCGGTAAGTTTGTCCCAGATTTTTTTATGTTGAGCACTCAACCTCTCATAACCCATGAACACCGTTGCAACATCGATGTCGGGCTCACTCACCGCGACCCTCTTATTCTTTCCCTTCCCAAACAACTTGGAGATTTTAGGAGCCATTTTCTGCAAAAATTTCAACAATACAATACAACACAACAACAAGCAAACACTCAAAGAAGTTTTTCACTCAAACAAGCAATTCAACAAACACTTGGTGTGCAACAATTTCAACACCTCAAAAGCTAAGTGTTTGTTGAATTCTTATGCCTTACTCAGAAATTTTTTACCAATCCTAGTTACACAATCAACAAGGGCAAGGGAAAAACTCAAACTAAGACTAATTCAAGCCTAATTTTCGAGCAAAAACTAAAGAATAATGGAAAACGTTAAGTATGATGTTATACCTTCCCGATTCCACAAAACTTCAGCTCCTTGATGACTAGAATAAGCAAGAAATCCGTCAAAACCCTTTAAAAACCCACTAAAGCTCCTAAAATTCGAATTTGAGAAAGAGTTTTCTAGGTTTTCTAAAGGCAAATTTTTTGAGATTTTGAGTGTTGTAGGTTGATTTTGAGGTGTTTGAAGGTAGAATGAAGGTTAGGATGAAGAATTTGATTGATTTTGATGAAGGTTTGTGAAGATTTGGGGGAGAAAGGTGAAGTTTTGAAGGATTGGGGTTGTTTTTGGGTTTTTTTCGTGAAAAATAAGGTATGAGTGTTTGGGTTGATTGTGATGAACTCGTGCTAAGAAGACCTGAAATCTGCATTCGACGCTAGCAGCGCCCAGTGACGCCGGCAGCGTCCTACAACACTGGCAGCGTCCTGTGACGCTGGCAGCGTCCTTCACTGCCGGTTTTCTTCACGCTTTGCACAAACATCACTACACTTAGATTTTCACTCCAATGGCCCATAATAACCTTCAATATCAAAATTTCACCGGATCTCGCACTTTTTACCCGTGGCACGCATCCCGAGGCGGCCGAAAACTTGCAAAAACTTCACAAAACCGTTAGTAACTTCAAAAGATTTGATTGATGCAATTTCTAACTACTTAAAAACAACTCAAATGCTAAAACTTTACAATAAAACTTAAATGAAATATTCACAAGGATAGAGTATGTACACGGTTTGCCGTTTATTTAGAGTCGATGGCTCGACTTAGTGGTTCCAAGCTTTTCAACCTTCATACACGGGGTCTTCAAGTAAGACCTCTTCTTCCCCCTCCCGGGCACATCCCGTGAAATAATGCTTGAGGCGGTGGCCATTCACCTTGAGTAGCTTTCCGTCCCCGGGCCCTTCCACCTCAATTGCTCCATGAGTAAACACCTTCTTGACGGTGTAAGGTCCAAACCATCTTGACCTCAACTTACCCGGAAAGAGTTTAAAACGATTTTGGACATAAGAACTTGATCGCCTTCCTTGAAAACCTGACGGGTTATCATCCCATCGTGCCATTTCCTTGTTTTCTCCTTGTAGATTGAGGAGTTTTCATACGCATCATGGTTAATTTCCTCAAGTTCTTGCAATTGTAGCTTCCGGTGCATACCCCTCTCATCATGGTTTTGGTTGAAAGATTTGATAGCCCAATAGGCTTTGTGCTCGACCTCCACGGGGAGGTGGCAAGCCTTGCCATAGATGAGACGTAACGGGGACATGCCAATGGGGGTCTTAAATGCGGTTCTATATGCCCACAAAGCATGGACTAGCCTCTTGCTCCAATCCTTCCTATCCGGATTCACCGTCTTTTCAAGGATCCCTTTAATCTCACGGTTGGAGAGCTCGGCTTGGCCGTTTGTTTGTGGGTGATAGGCCGTTGAAATCTTATGGTTCACCCCATACCTTTTGAGAAGGCTTCCAATCACCTTATTGCAGAAATGGGTACCTCTATCACTAATTATAGCCCTTGGAAAACCAAAACGGGAGAATATGTTCTCTTGGATGAAGGTTGCTACCACCCTTGCATCATCGGTGCGGGTGGGAATTGCTTCAACCCATTTTAACACATAATCTACCGCCAAAAGGATGTATAAATACCCACAGGAGTTAGGAAAGGGGCCCATAAAGTCGATTCCCCATACATCAAAGACTTCACAATAGAGGAGGGGGTGTTGTGGCATCTCATTTATTTTTGTCAAATTCCCCACCCTTTGACATCGGTCACAAGTCTTCACAAACTTATGCGCATCTTTGAAAAGGCTTGGCCAAAAGAAACCGCATTCAAGCACTTTTCTTGCGGTTCTTTGTGGGCCAAAATGTCCTCCACATGCATAGTCATGACAATGATGTAGTATGGGTGGAATCTCCCTCTCGGGCACACATCTTCTTATAAGTTGATCTTGGCAAAATTTCCACAAGTATGGGTCATCCCATATGTAGTACTTTGCATCGGACTTTACTTTGCTCCTTTGATGGGAAGAAAAATGGCTTGGAAACCGCTTTGTTACCAAATAGTTGACCCTGGTAGCATACCATGGCTCCTCCACTTGGATAGCATAAAGGGACTCATGAGGGAGACCTCCTTCAACCTCATCAAGAGGGCATGATGGTCTTCCTTCAAGGTTTAGCCGGCTTAGATGATCCGCCACCACATTCTTCACTCCTTTCTTGTCCTTTATCTTTACATCGAATTCACTTAGGAGAAGGATCCACCTCAACAACCTTGGTTTTGCATCCTTCTTTGCCACAAGATATCGAATGGCGGCATGATCGGTGTAGATGATCACCTTTTTGCCCAAGAGATAGGATCGGAATTTCTCTAGGGCATAAATCACACCAAGGAACTCCTTCTCCGTTGTAGAGTAGTTCTTTTGAGCGTCATTCAAAAGTGTAGATGCATATCCACTCCCAATGCGTAGTCACTGGCATCGGTCATGATTTCAAATGGAAGGTCCCATTGAGGTGCTTGAATGATTGGTGCGGTGACCAATCTCTCCTGCAAATCATCAAAAGCTTTCCTACACGAGGCATCAAAGACAAACTCCGCTTCTTTGTGCAAAAGCTTACATAGGGGGTTAGCAATCTTTGAAAAATCTTTGATAAATCTCCGCTAGAAACCGGCATGTCCGAGAAAAGACCTAATGTCTCGGGTGTTACATGGATAAGGTAAGGTTTTGATAATGTCAACCTTAGCCTTATCCACCTCAACCCCCCTTTGCGACACTACATGTCCTAGAACGATGCCACTAGTCACCATGAAATGACATTTTTCGGAGTTTAAGATGAGATGGGACTCTTGGCATCGCTCTAAGACAAGAGCAAGGTGTTTTAGACATGCATCATAGGAGTCCCCATGGACGATGAAATCGTCCATGAATACTTTATGATCTTTTCTACATAAACGGAGAATATACATAACATGCACCGTTGAAAGGTTCTCGCTGCATTACACAGACCAAATGGCATTCGGCGATATGCAAAGGTACCGAATGGACATGTGAATGTGATCTTGACTTGGTCCTCGGGTGTGATTGGGATTTGAAAATATCCCGAGTACCCGTCAAGGAAACAATAGAAAGCTTTTCCCGCTAATCTTTCTAACATTTGATCAATAAATGTTAGTGGGAAATGGTCTTTCAAAATAACCGCATTCAAGCGGCGGTAGTTAATTCACACCCTCCAACCGGTTTGTGGTCGGGTGGAGACCAAGTCTCCTTGTGCGTTCTTGACTACCGTCACTCCTCCTTTTTTTTTGGCACGACTTGAGTTGGGCTAACCCAACAGGAGTCGGAAATAGGGATGGTGATGCCCATTTGTAAAAGTTTAATTACCTCCTCTTTCACTACCTCCGCCATTGGTGGATTGAGCCTCCTTTGGGGTTGTCGGACCGGTTTGGCATCCACTTCAAGTCTTATCTTGTGCATGCAAGTCACCGGGCTAACTCCCTTGAGGTTCGCTATGCTCCACCCAAATGTATCTCTATGTTTTTGAAGCAATGCTACCAATTTGCCCTCTTGGTCCTCGTTGACTGTGCTTGAGATGATAAGAGGTAGGGTGTGGTTGTCCCCTAAGAAGATATACTTTAAATGACTAGGAAGAGTCTTCAACTCAACCTTCGGGGGCTTCACAATTGAGGGAAGGGGCTTGTGGAGTGGTATGCTCAAAGCAAAGAGCTCGGACAAATTTTCTAGAGCAGGACGCTGCCGGCGCTGGGGGACGGTGGCAGCGTCCTGTGGCGCTGGCATCGTTTGCCACTGAAGTCCCCTGTTTTCAGCATCTCGATGATGTTGAGTTCTTCATAAGTGTCTAGTAGCTCTTCTTTCTCCCAGTTCTTGAGATTTTCCTGCACATCAACCGACAACAAAAAACGCAAACCCTCTTCTTCCACATTGTTAGTTAGGGCCACCTCAAGTGGGTCCCTATCGCAAAATTTGTACATTTGATGTACCAAAGGCTCAAAAATATCTAAGAAGAAACAAGATTGAACATCACTAGGGTGTCTCATAGAGTCATAGATATTATAGGTCAATCTCTTTCCCTCGAACTCCATTGTCAAACATCCGTTCGACACATCAATATTGGTCTTAGAGGTTTTCATGAATGGCCTACCAAGGAGAAGGGGAGTGGCATGTGAATAACTAGACTCCATGTCTAAAACATAGAAGTCCGCCGGGAAGACAAGGTTATCTACTTCTACTAGCACATCCTCTATCAAGCCTTTGGGATAGACACTAGACCTATCGGCTAATTGAATAACCACCCCAGTCTTAGACAAAGGTCCTATGCCTAGGGTCTCATAGATTGATAGGGGCATGACGTTAATAGAGGCTCCAAGGTCTAACATGGTACGTTTGAAACTTTGCCCTCCAATGGTGCAAGGGATGGTGAACATGCCCGGGTCTCCACATTTCTTTGGTAATTTTTGCTTGAAAATTGCCGAAACATGTTCACTCACCCTAACCCTATGGGTTCCTTTCTTAGGATTTCTCTTAGGCGTACAAAGTTCTTTCAAGAACTTTGCATACCTAGGGACACTATTCAACAAATTAAGAAGAGGAATGTTTACCTCACATTTCCGGAAAGTTTCATACAAGTCGGTCTCCTTGTCATACTTCCTTGTGCTTATCAAAGCACTAGGAAATGGGACTTCCGGTATGTATTCCTCTACCTCATCATCATCAATAATGTCTTTATCCTTCTTTGAAGTGTCTCCCTTGGGGTCCTTGCTTGTGGATGTCCCTTTCCCGTTCTTTGATAGCTCTTCATGACCAACTACTAACTCTCCTTGGTCTTCAATTTCCAAGGTCTCCATCTCAAGGTTCTTCATCTTTTCATTGCCTTTGCCAAGGGGGTGTACCTCCAACTCCTTGCCTCCCCTCAAGGTCATGGCACTAGCATTCTCCCTAGGTGGTGGGATGGTTTGAGATGGGAATCTTGTGGAGCTTGAGGCTTGAGATTTTGACATATTGGAGGCCATTTGGGATAGTTGTGTTTCCAAGTTGCTTACCCTAAGGTTGTTTGCCTCTGTTGGAGCCAGTGTCCTCCACAGTTAGTGCAATAACATAAATAAATCTCTGTAGGTTCACAGGGTATACTTTGTATAATAATCAGTTGATTAACGTTTATCAATAACGGTTGGCTCGCTAGAAGTTTGACGTTATTGTCATTTTATTATGGCGGTGATCAACTGGTCCCTATAAGTCACACCTATAGGATGTGTCTGAGAGATGTGATTATATGAATAATATAGTCATATTGATGCCTTATACGACTAAAAGGTTAGTCGATGTATTTGACTAAAAGGTTAGTCAAAAATGATGATGATAGACGGATTAAACTGTTAATTCGTAAATTGAATATAAACTGTTATATTTAATTAATGTAAATAATGTTAGCTTAAACGAACTAATCAGTTAATTCGTGATTAAATATAAACCGTTATATTTAATTAAGCAAATGTATTACTCGTAATAATTATTGTAAATATTGTCAGACATGTATTAATAAATCGACTGCAAAAGGTTGAGTGGACTTATTAATAAGATGACGATATTAGTGACGATAATTATAATAATACAATGGATGTTATTTAATAGAGGTGACCGAAAAATATGAAGCAATAAATGGATATATCTATTCGGTCCAAATCGGTTTGGAAAGGATCCAAATTGCAATTTCTTATTTTAAGAAAACCTAGCTAGAGAATAAAAAGAGAATAAAAAGAAAATACCTAGGGTTTTTGCTATGTGAGTGACGGCACAAACAAAAGGACTAGGGTGATTTTTTCTCTTAATTTTTCCTCTCTAGATCTATCATCAAACCTCACATAAAATTAGCGGTAATTTTGTATAATCGTTCTAGCACGATTAAGGCATATCAAGGAGCATTTTGGGTGCAACTAGTAGGAGATATCATACTTTTGATATTGTTCTTAAGCCAATTTGCAAGGACCAAAGGTTGATTTTTATCTCTTATTCATATTGTTATTTTCATATATGACTCGTTATTTCGTATCTTATAATTTTGTTATAATCCTGAAATTTAGAGGTGAAATATACGGATATTTTCCCACAGCCTCCCTATCCTTCCTTGCCTCTTCTCTATCTCTCCTTGCCTTCTCTTGATTTCTCCTTGCCTCCTCTCTATCTTTCTCTTGATTGGCAAGGAGTGTTTGCAAGATATCACTCAAGTTCCCTTGAGAAGAAGAATTTCCTTGAATGGGGCCTTGGTTCGATTGTCTTTGAGCATTGTTTTGAGATTGAGAGTTACTTGGGAAATTTGAATTGTTGGGTCTTTCATTGTTGTAATTTCTTTGTGGGTTTTGTTGGAAATTGGAGTTCCGGTTTTGGGTGGGATTTTGGGCTCTCAAGTGATTGAATTGACCGTTTTCAAAGCTTTTCGACTTGTCCCCTCCCCATCCCAAAAGTTCACGGTTCCCCACTTGGTTGTACATTCCCCCACCACTTGGGTTCCTTGAATTGTAATTCCCATACCCCATAACATTAACACTTTCCATAGTTGCTCCTTGTTCAATAATGATGTAGCATGTGTTGGTGGCATGGTCACTTCCACAATATGAGCATTCAATTGGTTTGGGGTGTTGAGAGAATGAGTTACCTTTGTTAACAACCAAGTTTGACACCATACTTTTAAGTTCACCCATTTCTTGCATGATCTTGTGATTTTGAGAAGCATAAGGATCTTCCATGGAAGATACATTCGTAGAGCTTCCTCCCCTTTCACTCTTTTTTCCATAGCTTCTTGTGTTCATTGCCAATTTTTCAATAATATTGTTGGCCTCGGCCACATTAAGTGTATCAATTCCACCTCCGGTGGCGGCAATGATCATTCTTTGGTCATTTTGGCACAACCCCTCATTGAAAGCCGTCAACAAATCATCTCTCGACATGCCATGGTATGGACATCTTGCCACAAGACTTTTGAAACGCTCCCAATAATCATAAAGGGTCTCCCCCATTTCTTGCTCAATGGTAGTGATAAGCTTCTTGGAGTGATTATGTCTTGAATCCGGGTAATACTTTTCAAGAAACTTTTTCTTCAAGCCCACCCAAGTGGTAACGGAGTGAGCCGGAAGGCAAAAGAGCCATTCTTTCGCCGCATCTTGAAGAGAAAACGGAAATACCCTTAGCTTGAATTGATCTTCGGTCACTCCTTGGGGAATAGCACCTTGGCAAATCATATGAAATACGGCCAAGTGTCTATTAGGATCATTCCCCACCATGCCATGGAATCTAGGTAAGTTGTGGATGAGGAAACCTTTGAGCTCAAAGTTGACATCCCCCATGGGAGGATAGGCAATACAAAGGGGTTGCTCCTCATAGTTCCTTGCCCGAATCTCACCGATTGTCCTATTATCCTCCATATTGGGTGGGTAAAGGATGTTCAATGGAGATGGTATCCTACGTGGTGATTCAAACACTTCCTCCGGTTGTTTTTGAAAAATATTATTTTCCAACTCCTCTTCACTAGGTTGCCTCCAAAAAGGTCTCCTATAAAAGGGATTTGAAAATAACCAATTTGATATGCTACTTGAAGATGGATCAATATCTTGGTCAACAAGTCCCTCTTGTGACCTAGGCATAAACTCTAAAACAACTCAACAACACAAATTAGTAACTTCAACACAAAGTAAGCTATAAGCTAAGAAAAATTTGAAAAACAATCTAAACAAATTATGACACTAACAAGAGTTTCAATTTGATATTTAACTATATTGCCTTCCCCGGCAACGGCGCCAAATTTGACGGGCTTAAAAATGGTGTCGCTAATTCCGCTAATTAGCTACGATCAAATAACAGTTTATAACTCCTAAACAAACACAAACTATCTTAGATAAAGGTAGTAAAATGGTAAGAATAGGGTCGAACCCAAGAGAAGGCGGTATTAACTAAATTAATCTAATCTAGACTTTTGCAAAAAGCCAATTAATAAAACTAATCACTAATTAATTATTGTAATCACAAATTAAGACACTAATTAAGACAAAAGCTTAAATTAATTACAAACTATGATATTCACAATGTGAAAACATGTAGGATGACATATAGGGAGAAATTTGGTTAAAAAGATTACTCAAATTGAAATATGAAATTCTAGGCTAGTTAATAGAACAAACACCTTCTATGCAAGAAATCAAAAATGAGAAAAGTACTTAGTGCAATTATCCCAAGTAACACAACAATTAGCAAAGATGACCCTTTTATACCTCTCTTCTTATTTATCTAATACTACCTCCTAAGAAATAGTCAACATGGATTAAACCAACCAAAATTGACCCTTTACAACTTAACAAACATTTATTAAAACATAAGCACAATCAAAGAAGTAAGCTTTAAGTATTAAACCAAAGGATTAAGCTAGAATCATGCAACTCAACACTAAACCATGTTAAAATCACACAACATATAATTTATCACTCAAAAGACTCTAACTTTAAACCAAAGTTGAAGTCTTTCAAGTTTACACATTCAAGTATAGGTTGACAAATCCTACCAAGAACAAGCATTCATTAAGCAAATAAGATGTCAAGCTAGTCAAACTAAACATTCATCTACTCAACATGAAAGATTAACACAATAAAATTATATTAAATAAGGAAGAAGAGGATTAGAGAGTCATATAATGCTAAAGGTGTGAACTTGTTCAAATTACACCAAGTAATTTGAAAATTAGCTACCCATAATCCAAGTATTACAACCCATAATGAAATTCAACCAAATTACAAAGCCAAAAATGAAGAACAAAACTTGAGAGAATTCTAATGTGTTTGTTGTGGAATGTTGTATTCAATGTTGTAACCTTCTCTCTCTACACTTTGGCTCTTTTATACCCTTGGCTCCGGAAACCTAGGTCCTTGAGAATTGGGCCTCCAAATGACAAGACGGAGAATGGAGTAACTAATGTCTGAGACCAGGATGATGGCAGCGCCCACGGACGCTGGCAGCGTCGTCGGACGCTGGCAGCGTTCACTGGCGCTGGTAGCGTTTCATGCTGCCAGTTTTTCCCCTTAGTTGAGCTCCTTGACTTTCGTTGACCTCTTCGACTTTAGTCTCGCCTTGACTTCCATTGACCTTTGGAATTGCATTGATGATTTGCTTGTAGCCCACTCCAATTGTCGGGTTTGGGCCTCGGGTTTGACTTTGACTTTTGTTGACTTCCGGGTTTGACTCTAAAAGTTGACTAAAAAATACTAAATAACAATTTAATTACAAAGGCTAAGGTTAGCATAAAACGATGCTAACGACCCGTAAAAAGTATAATAAATGAACCTAATAAATACTACTAGACACAACACATTTTGGTGTTGTCACTCTACAAGCTTCTTTAAGACTTCGTCTTTGATCTTGAGCTTGATAATCAATAAAGTTATAGTAGAAACACGTATAACTTTACTTTAGCAGTTTCAAAGTTATAGTACAGTGGCCTATAACTTTGCTTCACAAATCATCAAGGTTATATCTAAACTGGCTATAACTTCAGCTACCAAACCATGCTTAATCTAACCAAGACTAAACAAACGATTACAAGCACAAGCATATATCTTATACAAACATACTTGTTATTATCAAAACATAATCATATAACTATATAGTTGAACAAATTCTCTTTTTTTGATGATGACTAGCCTCTCTTGATTTGTGACTAAGGTAAGTTCCCCTCAACATAATACTATAAAAATCATAGTTGGGTAGAACGCACGATCAAGACATCTTGAGCTAAAGTATAAGCACCGAAGGACCTTAAGAGACTAAAGGTCTTGACAAGGAGAGCTTAGGAAATAAAGTCAAATCAAGGTCATTTCTTCCCCCTCTTGACATCATCGAAAATACGAGAAGAAACACGAAATGACTAGAATGATAGAAAACAAAGCTAACAATGTAACCAAGTCAAAAGCACACATCACAAAATGAAATTAAGTTCCTAATAATAGAAACCATGACATCGTCTATGTTAACCACTAAGAAAAAACTAACAACATAATCAAGTTATAACCAAAGTAAGGAATAATATAGCTTAAGATGTTGGGAGATTATAGGCTAAGTATTTATCAAGCTGAGATGTGATTATGAGTAGGCTAATGGCATTCATAAGGTCTATCAGTCAACCATCCTCATGAAAGTCCATAGACCCTAATTAGTCTAATTAGTTACTAATTAACTTGTTAATTTAGTATTTAATGATCTATGTAACAAGCATGCAAATATAAAGGCATAAATAAACATAAGATGAAATTTCCTTACATTGAGAAATTTCGGCTTAAATGGGCACAATAAGAAACTCCTTTTCTTATTGTTCTTGAGCTAAAAGTAATAGGATGAACCTTCTTGAATGAACTTTCAATGTAGAAAGTCTCCTTCCAACATGCACCCAAGACTAACCCAAACAATCACTATAATTTTGTACTAGAAAAATATAGTGACAAGAAGTGACTAATATTAGGTTTATTACTACTCTAGTAATATAAGAATATTAGTTGATTTGAGAGTTTTAGAGAGAAGTTGGAGAAAATAGCAAAACAAGTAGAAAAATGAGCAAATGAAACGAACAACCAATATGTCCTTATATAGGCCATATTGGCCGGTCATGGTGCTCAAATTTGAGCCTTTATTTTGCTTATTTTAATCCCATGCAAAATGGTTGAGTGTAGGATAGTATATGATCATGTTCATGTGTCATACATGTCATAATCACATGTTGTAGTGTAAGAAAAGAAATGAACAAAATCATTCCTTCCACTCACATCGAATCCGGCCTCTACATAGCTAAATGGTCCATTTTGATTTTTGATATTTGTCCCACAAATACTTATAGTCATATGCTTAATTATCTAGTATAATTAAGTGTTAATTTGATCATTTAACAATTAAATGATTCAAATTAATGAATAATATATATACTTAACTTTTAAGTAATATATTACCATTATATCAATATATAATGGGTCCCACAATGACTAGTTAATTTATTTTACAACTCCTTGTAAATATAACTAACTAATTACCTCTACCTCAAAATATATGCACAACCTCAACTAATTTAGTGAATTAACGATTAATTACTAAATTAAATCTTATTTAATTATATTAAAATAAGTCGTAAAATTTATTCAGTCAGTTATCGTATAATTGACTAATAAAGTTAACCTGTATGAGTTCCTAACTCAATTTCTAATAAATAACTCTCGTAACCAAACATATATCAAATATATATGTAAAGAACTAATTAAACTGTATCGTATACAAATAATTAGCTTACAGTTTGGGTCTCATCTTTTAGGTGTGACCGAAAGGGGTCAGTTGATCACCGCCGTAATACTACAATAACGTCTAACTCTAGTCAGCTGATCGTTATTGATTTACGTTAATCAACTGACATGGAGTATCAATATACTAGTCATCCCACGGATATTCCAAAATGAGATTTATTATATAAATGCACTATTGTGGGGGACACTTACTCCAACACCTCACTCAAGTCCTCAATCATAACTAGAAATCTGACCCCAAATATTTCTGAAGAAACAGAAATTCGTTCAATAACATCTCCTTAACACCAAGACTGAACTTTGCTCCATTATACGAGTAACAACACATTCAATAACCACAACGACATATTTACAGGCGAATCCTCCACAACATTTTCTTTCCCGCTAAGCATCTACACATTTTTTTTATACTAGCTTAGCAACAACATGGTGTATCCATTTAACTATGTTTGATACAAGACCACCTGAAACATTCCAACCCGATGTACCCGAGCTCTAACAACACTTACCAAATTTTTCTTCCCCATAAAAACTAGATTCCGTCCAATTTCGTCCACAAATCTTGAGACGAATAAGCTTAAGTAACTTATCGCACATATGACTTAGATACCGTATCTTTCAGTACCAACCACATCTTTGGGTATCTTCTCTTTCCCAAACCTCTCTTGACTGTCTTTGTGGATGGCGGAACAGAAGACTGAAATGATGTTTTCTTGACAAATTTTGTTGGAAAACACGGTTAATAACACAGGGGTTGGGTTTGTTTGTGATGGTGATTGTGTTTTAGAATAGGAATGATGAAATAGGGATAATATTGTGAGTATGTTAAAAGTAGGGGTAAATACATGGTTATGACTTATGACATAATAATGCAATTGATTTCCACAAAGCAATTAACATATCAATAAATCTCACAATATAATACACACTTCTTCATAGATTATATGCAGCAACGGAATATAAGGACACAGTAATAAAATCTCGTCTAAAACTAGTCAGTCACAGGAGCAAGGAACATTTATGATGAATTTTAATTGCCACCGATTAAACCAATTTCCAACCGCAAAGTCTCAAAACGTTCTCTAGCTAATGCTTTATCAGAATGTCAGCCCATTGTTTTTCCATACTACAAAGTTCAAGTCTTATGTTCCCCTTTTCTACTTGGTCTCTAAGAAAATGGTATCTGATTTCTATGTGTTTTGTACGCGAGTGTAGCGCGGGATTTTTCGAAATAATTATAGCACTCGTGTTGTCACATAAAATAGGTATACACCCAACATGCACACCATAATCAGATAATTATTGCTTAAGCCAAAGTAATTGAGAACATACCAAGGCTGCAACAATATATTCAGATTCTGCAGTAGATAAGGCAACTGAATTTTGTTTCTTAGACCCCCATGAGATGATGTATGGTCCAACAAATGTAGCTATGCCAGATGTACTTTTTCTGTCAAGTCAACAACCTGCATAATCTGGATCTGAATACCCTATGAGATCGAAATTGCATTCTAGAGGGTAACATAGATAGAACTTAGATGTACCAATTAAATACCTACTCAAAATTCTCTTAACTACAACCATATGTGATTCTTTAGGGCACGATTGAAATCGAGCACAAACACATACACTAAACATGATATCTCGTCTACTTGCAGTTAAATAGAGAAGTGAGCCAATCATACCTCGATAAGTTGTCTCATCGACAGACTTACCATCTTCATCTTTTGTTAGTTTCTTATCCGTGACCATAGGAGTGGCCATAGGATGAGAATTCTCCATTCCAAACTTTCTGATTAGCTCTTTGATGTATTTTTTTGGTGTATCACTATACCTTCTTTTGTTTGTTGGATTTGTAGTCAGAGAAAGAGCTTGAGTTCTCCCATCATGCTCATCTCAAATTTTGAGGTCATCAACTCTGAAAAATAATCACAGAGTTTATTATTAGTTGAACCGAAATTAATATCATCTACGTAAATTTGTACAAATAATATATCTAACCCCTTGGATTTTAGGAACTAGGTTTTATCGATCGATCCTCTTTTAAAATCGCTTTGTAGTAAGAATTTTGACAACCTGTCGTACCAAGCCCTTGGTGCTTGTTTCAAACCATACAAAGCTTTATCTAGTTTAAAAACATGGTTTTAAAACTTGCTATCCAAAAATCCGGGGGGTTGCTCAACAAATACTACTTCTTCCAAATAACTGTTAAGAAACGCGGTCTTAACGTCCATTTGAAATAATTTAAGTCCTTTGTGAGCTACAAATGCTATTAACAATCTAATAGCTTCAAGTCGAGTTACGGGAGCGAAGGTTTCATCGTAGGCAATCCCTTCTTGTTGATTGTATCCTTGAACAACCAATCTTGCTTTGTTTCGTATAATACCTCCCGTATCATCCAGCTTATTTCTGAACACCCTTTTAGTTCCAATAACTGATCCTTCCTTTGGTCTAGGAATCAAGTGCCAAACTTTTTTCCTCTCAAATTGTTGTTATTCTTCTTGCATAGCAACGATCCAGTATGGTTCAGTGAGGGCTTCCTTGATGTTCTTTGGTTCAATGGTGAAAAGGAAGGAATAAAAGGAGCAAAAGTTGTTCAACGATTTTCGTGTTTGAACACCCTTTCGAAACTACCAATGATTGAATCCATTGGATGCGAATCTTTATATTTCCACTTGGTGGAAGTCTCAGGCACTTCTTCATTAGAGTTTGAGGTATAACCTTCAAATGTTTCGGGATCAAGGGTTGTTCCCCCTTAATTCAATCTCAAGGTTGTAGCTGAATCAGGTATAACTCTAGATTCACTATTCTGATTTGAATTCAAGGTTATAGCTTCATCAGTTATAACTTTGGTACTTAATTCCTTGTTTTGAGAGGAAGTTATAGTATCATTACCTACAACCTCAGCTCTCTTTCCATTATTATTTGAAGGAGTCTCAAACTCATTATTTGTGCCTTCGATCTCCTTTACTTCTTCATCCAAGTCTGGAGGATCATCTTTAGACAATTGAAAGCCAGGTTCATTTTGATCTTCCTTATCATCCTGTATAGGCTTATCAAAAGAATCATTTTCATCAAATATAACATGAACACTTTCTTCGATGCATAATGTTCTTTTATTAAAGACTTTATAAGCCTTACTATGATCAGAATAGCCAATAAAAATAGCCTCATCACTTCTAGGATCAAATTTGCTTAACCTATTTTTGCCATTGTTATGAACAAAGCATTTATTCCCAAAGCACCGCAAGTGAGATATATTAGGTTTTCGACCTCTGCGGAGTTCATAAGGAGTTTTCTTTAAAATAGAGATCATAGCACGGTTATGTATATAGCATGAAGTACTAATGTCCTCAGCCCAAAAGGTTCGAGGTAGACCACTACATAAAAGCATTGTTCGAGCCATATCCTCAAGAGTTCTATTCATACGTTCAACAACACCATTTTGTTATGGGGTTCGTGGTGCAGAAAAGTTGTGTCCTATACCATTAACCCTACAATATTCTATAAAATCTTGATTATCAAATTTGGTGCTATGATCCGTACGAATTGAAACAAGATTAGAATTGTATTTGTTTTGAACGAGTTACATAAGACAATCAAACTTATCTAAAGTTTCATCTTTAGAGTGCAAGAATATAGGCCAAACATACCTCGAATAATCATCAACTAGAACGAAGACATACCTGGATCCACCTCTACTTCTTACCTTCATTGGGCCACAAAGATCCATATGTACAAGTTCTAGGGCATGATTCGTGCTTACTACTCTTTTAGGTTTGAAAGACGGTCTCACATGTTTGCATCGAGCACAAGTGTCACACATCTTCTCTTGATCAAACTTGATTTTAGGTAAACCTTCAACCAAGTCCCATCTTTTAAGCTTATTCAAAAGAGGAGAGCTTATGTGACCAAATATTTTGTGCCATAAACACGGATCATCTAAAGTTACTTTCATGCAGGTAAAAGAGGAATAGTGTTCAAGTCAATTATATAAACATTTCTTTTGCAAGGACCTTCAAGTATCACTCTACTAGTACCTTCAATTATAATGCGACAGATATCTGAATGAAAGACAAACTTGTTTCTGTTATCGCATAATTGAGACATACCTATTAGATTATGCTTGAGACCATCAACAAAATACACATCACTAATTGCATGAGAGGGAGATATACCAATCTTACCAACACCGATGACCTTTCCTTTCTTATTGTCTCCGAAAGTGACCTTACCCCCATCAAAAGGTTAAAGTGAAAGAAATAGATTCTTGTTTCCGGTCATGTGCCTTGAGAATCCACTATCAAGGTAACATAAGTTTTTTTCTTTCACAACCACCTGCAAAAAGGTTTAGATGCAACTCTTAGTTACCCAAGCATGGTCGGGTCCTTTATTGTTACGTACTCTATATATTATATCTTTTCGAACCCAAACTTGTCTAACAATCCTTTTCTTAGGTTTGGGTTTTGGAGGTGATCTAGGTCTTTAATAATGTCTAGGTTCTTTAGCATGTTGCTGATGAATTTGTGGCTTTTAGGTTGTTGTGATACACGGATTGGCGATCCTTGCTGAACTGTGGTACGCGGGGAACCACAGAGGGGTGCACTTGGATGGACAAGCGTAGAAATACGCATTTGTGGAGTCGCCACCAATATTTATGGAAAATTGGAACCGTTTGAATACTTTATGCCATGTCAAGACAGAAAGTAATGACATGAACACTAAGAACTCGTTACCCTTAGCATTCTATGTCTATAATGACTCTCGTGGATGCCAATGATCACGAATGTTAACAGAGATCTGGAATAAGGGAGGAGGGTACGTATTAGGAAGCTCTTTAATCGAACACCTAATCTCGCCCGCCTTGATAGCGGCCTCTATAAATGATTAGGGAAATCGTTTATATTTGATATGTTATCGACTATATGCATGCAATGCAACATCCAACATTTTAATCCAAGCATGTGAATAAGACTATGTCGGTGAACATGTAATTAGCACTCAATTATGTCGAAATTGGGAATTCAGGGATTAAATTATATAAGAAAGGCAAAGAAAATAATTCAATTATATGGACTAAATGATATTACAATGGATTACAAATATTACAAAGGATTAGGGGATCTACGTCAGGTATATACTCAAAACAGAGATTTGAAGAAAACAAAAGGATTGAAAAACACTAAAAGACAGTTTATGAGCGATGATACGATTAATAGTTAATTAATTACGTAATTAAAGCTACGTCAAGGCGAAAACAGAAGTTCAGGGACATAAGTCAACCCAGAACAGGCGCAGCAACAACGGCGTCCTCCAGAAGAGGCGCAACTCTCTATGCGTCTGTTCTTGAGTTGAATTCTGACTGTGAAGTCAGAATCACAAGCAATTAATGTTTTTTTGTATGTTTATGATGCATTATTTACCTATGACTCGAGTGGAAGTGGTTTAACATATTAATTACTACAATTTGTAGCAATAATGAATCCCGAGATTTGACATGAACGATCGAACCTCTAAAACCCAAATTTGATTCAAAGGTGAAAACCCGATAATATTGAATTATTAGGGATCTAAGTCAAGAATAAAACGATTAATAAAAGATTAAAATACGATTTATATACGAAGAAAAGAGAAAATAAGAAAAGGAAAATAAAGACGTAGAAACCAAAGGAAGATGAAAATGAGCAGGAGCATGCTGCTTCTGGAAGAGGTGCAACAGGGGCTGCGACTCTTCAAAGAGGCGCATATGCTTCTGCATTTCTTCTCGACGTCTGATCGCTACTGAAAAAGTTTTGTAATAAAGGGGTTTGAATTGAAATCGATTTTGAATCTATTTCTGACATGGATCTTACATTAATTAAACGAATAAAATAAATACAAGACGAGATTTACACCCTCAGACTTATATGTTGAAAAAACGAGATATACTAAGTTAACGTTTTAGCGATAGCTCGACTCGAACGTATGCAAAATGTGCCCTCGTTAAAGGACTAAATTGATTGATTAATTGATTGATTGATTGATTGTGTAGTGGTCAAATGGGTCGGTCGATGCAAAACGTAACGGGTACCCAGAAGGATCTCAGCTTATGTGGTCAATTTATCAAGCACATAGATGTCGATAGCTTAGAGCAAGGTCTAGAATGCAAAGAGAGAAGAGAAGTGGCGGAACACTCGCGTACTTTAAAAGTTAGAACGGAGCTCTCCTTTTATAGCCGAAAATATGAACAGTTTGGGAAAATAATATGGGGAGAAAATAATATGGGGAAGAGGCGCAGCATGAACTGCGATTCTTCAAAGAAACGTAGCACCTGCTGTGTCATTTCCCCAAAGATTTCCTTTTGCGCAAGGAAGATTCCCACGTTTCTATAACGAAATTGTGGTTGATCTATACTTCCATTTAAAAAAGATACGAGATAATTTTATAAAAAGAGACATAATTTGAAATATTAATAAAATAATAAGAGTATTCCGCGCGTTCTAAGTCGGAGTTTTAAAACGATTTTTAGAAAATGAAGCGGTTTTCGACCCTGACTCCTAATAAACTCTAATGACCGTCAAAACGACTGATGCGTGTCGTTATACACCAAAAATAAAAGCCTAAGTCTACTAACTAAGAAGATAGCGTTAGTAGGCTCGATCTCCACAGGGAGGAAATTAACTAACTGAAATCTAAATCTACCATTAACAATCTAGGGGTTTTGAAATGGTTTTAACTAAACTAAATAAGATTAAAGGAAGAGAAATAAAAGTAGAAATTAATATGAAATAAATCAGATAAAGGAAGAATATGCTAGGATTCCGTCCACTGCAATATCGGCATCTACGGGTCAACTAAGTCAGTCAATCTATCAATGAGAAGGGTAATGGTTTTCTCCTCTCGGTCTCAAACCACCCTAGGGATTTTCCTAATTAACTCTCGTCCTCTTAGGAGTCACCTATAGATTCTACGCAAGCCTTCCCTTCCAATCTCTCGATCCAGGTTGGGGTTAACTACCTAGCTAGTCTCCTGCGTGCACTCATTCGACTAACCTCAATTAAATTGCTTAGATCGATTCTCATATTCAAGACTAACTAAAATAATCAATCCTAACATGCCTCTACTACAGTTTTCCTCATCCTAACATACAAGGGAATTAGCTAATCATGCTATTAACGATGCTAATAAAGACGATTGAACATATGATATTAGACATAATAAAATCGTAATTAACAAGCATGAACAATAACAACGCAGTAATTAAGAAGAGTAAAACAGTAATTAAGACTAAAACAAAGGTAAGAATAAATAGAGAAAGGAAGTTTACAATCTTAGCAATCCGGTGTAGAGAACAATCCACGTCGATAATAACCCGAATGTAAACTAAAGGTAAAGTTCAGAAACTAATATTTAATGCTAAGTAAATATGATTAGTGATAATAATTATGAATGATCCTAATGACGACAAATAAGAGTCTTAAATAGTGCATAACACGACTCTAAACCCTAATTAGACTACGGACTTAAGGCCCGTGATAAGTTCCACTCGATCGAGGGAAAATACCCTTCGATCGAGGCTTTTATTCAAGAGAATCAGTCGATCGAGGACATCTTCCACTCGATCGACCAGCTTGTCAATAGACACCACTCGATCGAGCAAACATATAGCTTGATCGAGTCTTCCTTCCTTCAACTCTCTTCGATCGACCAAAAGTATAATCGATCGAAGTCTTCTGGCATAGCACATAGTGTGAGTCATGACTTTGGGTTTGATTATGAACGGTTTCGCGCTTTCCCATGCAAGAGCTTCTGTTCCGTTCCTTCCATTCTCCTAAATGCATGCAAAGTGGACTGTTCTGGCTCGGTTTTCGCTACTACGCAGCTTGTACCTACAAAATGGTAATGGAAGTACAGAGTAGCCAAATAGGGGCATATGGTGATATAATATCACCTAAATGACATAGAAATGCGTGCATAAATGGACTAAAAAGTCTATATAAAATACACGCATCAAACTTCCCCAAACCAAACCTTTGCTTCTCCTCAAGCAAACTAAATGCAGCTAAATGGAACAAAATAAACCTAGGGGAATGGAGCAAGTCTCAGAGCTAGCTACAAGTCAATGCTAAACTGTTCAATGCACTCATTCAATCGCTACAAAGCTTAATACGAAAGCGAACGAATTTATACAATCTTGGAAATAAATTAGACTTTCGACCTTGCTAGACTCAACCAAATTCGGACTCACACGGGTCACTCTTCTCTCAACAAGCAAATGGTAAGTAAATATGTATAAGAAAGAGAGAAGAAAATATAGTCACTCACCTAGACTACAAAACGACACAACATGCATTGCTGACTAATATGAAAGATGATTCAAGCACCGTACACACGCATAACCACCGTTCAAGGACTATCACGTGCCGAACATTTGCAAAAATATGGATATGTGAGATTAATTGGTAAGAAGGGGCAAAACAATTAATGGAAATGTGAGGGTAAATAGCCAAGCTAGTTCCTAACAAGACCGTATAGAACTCGTTCCATTCTTCCAACTATCAAAATTAAGCTCGATGCCTTGACAAATCTAGGCGTAATACAACACGAATCCCATATAACACCTCGACAAAATAATGATACACATAGGAGGTGTAGATAACAAGAACTTCAGCCAATTATTTTTCCACAATATATTTTTTCATTTTTTTTCATTTTCTTTCTTTTCTTTTCTTTTTCTTTTTCTTTGGCTGATCGAGGGAAAACCTCTCGATCGAGTGGAATATGTCACTCGATTGAGGCAACTTACAACAACATCTGCTCGATCGAGCTGAAAGCTACTCGATCGAGGCACTATTAAGCACTTCTCTTCTTTTTCTCACAAAAACCCACTCCAATCAATGATAACGAGCCAAAAACTGACACTACGGTAGAATATACCTCGACTACTAAACTAGCTCGGCAAGGGTAGGCTCAGTTTGGAATGTAGTTAAGGGCAACAGGCAGATATGGCTTTATGTGGAGTTAATGGGGTAAAATGAGGAAAAGGGAGATGCAAATATTCTCAAAACACGTAATACCGACCACAAACCCAATGCGTACAGGCAATAAGAAATCAAAGTTCATATACAAGCAAATGACACGAGATGTGGGGAGTAACTAATCTCATTCCTAGATGAACTGGTCATAGATGTCACCAGTTATAGGCTCTAAAACTCAGAAAATATAAGTAGTTTGCCAAAATGTTGAGTCAAGTCTAATAGTCAAATTTAAATTCCAAGACAAAATTCAATAATTCACTACTTCGAATTTACTAAGTAAGTGAAGAACGGTGCAAGGAATAGCATAAAATAGACTTGTAGTGCGATTTCATCATGAACAAGACTCCAATCCGACTCGACTATATGCAAAAATAAACGTGATATTTTTGGTTTTTTCAAATTTTTTCTAGTTTACATGAATTGTAAACGTGAATGCAATACAAATGCAAATGCACACGCAAAAGGATGTAAAGCACCTCCCCAAACCAAAACAGACAATGTCCTCATTGGCCATAGCACAACAGCATATATGGGAAAGGGAAAAAAAAACAACCTAATTCATGTTCCTAAGGAATGAAATATATGCAAAGAATGGAAAAACAAAATGAACAGAAAAACTCACAAAACAAAGCTTCCCCAAACCAGCATCAAAGTGGGGAGCTAACATCACCTACTCCCTTCCGTCTCCTCTGTCTCCACCCTATACGTCGGGTCCCTCTCCTCCTCCCGAGCTAGGCTCCTAGCTGCCAACTCCGCGCGCTCCCTCATGGCCCTCTGTGCCGGCGTCTCGTCTTCTTCCTCTCCAGAAGAAGAGGAAGAAGAAGATGGTGAAGGATACCCACCCTCTAGGTATCTGTAGAATGAGGGGTGAGGCCATCCATCTGGAATAGGACGTCCTATGCGGATATGGTCCTCATAGATAGGGAATAAGACCAATGCCTGATCCCCTCGCATCAGTGCTATATCCCTGCGCATCTCAAGTAGCAAAGCATCACGACGCCCTTGGTCCATGACCTCAGGCGTCTCATACAGGGGAGGACAAACAAAATTAGCCGCAAAAACCGACTCAGGAGGGGGAGTGGTGATAGGTGGGGGTGTGACAGTGGTCGGTCCCACCTGTTGAGAACGCGACGGCTCTCCAACTTCCCCCTGAGGGGAAGCTCTCTTCCTCTTCTTAGTGGAAGAGGAAGGTGTAGTGGTGAAAGGTAGATGGTAAACAGGGGGAGGGGGTTTCACCCCTCTCACAGTAGTGAGAGGTGAAAGAGAAGGCAATGTAAGGCAAGGTAAGACAACGGATGTGGAACCACATATCTTCCACACCCAACGCTCAGAACCCGTCATCCAAGTAAACCCAACCATGACGGGTATATCCAAATCGACGCCAGGTCCTAAGCGCTGGTGAGTCCTAGGGAAGTCTGAATAAAGGTGGCGCCCTATCCTACTAACCAGACCGCCACAGACTACGGTACTAGACACCCTAGACTCTAGGTTCTTCCACTGAAGAGCCACCAAGTAAGCTATGTTCAGGACAAACGGGGTACCGCTATCAATGTTGAGGTACCCCGCCAGAATGGCTAACTCAGTGTTGTTTATGTTGTTGGGTTCTGGCCTAGCAAAAATCGACTCTCCTAAAAGTCGCAGGGTGGTGAACGTGGGCCACCCTATGAGTGTCGTAGGGTGTGTGAGAATGGGCGGTCCAGACCTGGGTCAACAGCTTCCTAGGAGCTGCTAAAAGACTGTCACTCGAAAGACCCAAAACCTCCCCAAACCTAGCTAAGGTCCACGAATGCGACTCATTGAAGAGTCGGAATTGAATGCAAGCGCTAGCCGGTGAGGTAGTATACATATCGGACTGAAAAGTATAAGAACTGAAAAATTCGAGCGTAGGTACTCGATATGTATACTCCCTCATCGAGGCCAAACCCGACATCCCCGTCCCGTTAAGTAACAAACAAACATCAGTAAATAAACCTAGCTCCTCTAGGTCGGGACGGTGCAAAAAACGACTCAAATGGATGAGGGAGTCAAGTAAATAGGATAAGCGTTTCCGGTGAATGCTAGAAACGAATTGTACCTCTCTCATCCTTTGTAGTGGCCCAAGAGACTCCGCGCTAGATGGCTGACTAGCAGCCTTGAGAGCCTTCGGTGGTGCCAGTCCTCGAGTGCTAGCTAGCTTATGCGCGGCTAGCTGGCTAGATGGCAACGCCTTCTTACTAGGAGCGAGTGATGAACTAGAAGGCGGAGCGACCTCAGCTATGGTCGCTGGAACAACGGTCTCAGCAGTGACCGTGACAGGAGGCGGAGCCTCAGTGTGCTCCGTGGAGACTATCTCAGTAGCAGTCTCGGTAACCGTGACAGCAGTATCAGTCACAACAGCAGCGGGAACCGCTTCAGTCGTCGTTTCAGCGACAACCTCGGGAATCGCAGACGTACTTAGGGCTAAACTTGATGCCATAGCTACAAAGAAACAGCAAGAACTAATCAATAACATCTAATTCACTGGATTAACCCTATAATTAATATCGAACCCTAATTGAATCAGAAAAAGGGGAAGGGATTACGAATTAACTAATAAAATAGGAAGGAGATGCTTACTTGTTGATGATTACCCGAAATATAGCAATTAATCGATAAATTCGAGGAAATTGAATTAACAAACCCTAATTCACGAATTCTCCAAAAAAACCGAAATTAAAGGGGAATAAGATAGGGCTTTTCAATAAATTGCAAAAGTAAGGTATTGGGGCAAATGTTACTGGTAATTAATTTGGGTATTATCACTAATTGCAGGTAGGAAAGTGCAGGAAAATCGAGAGAATGAAGAACAAGGGAGAATTGGGATCGAGTAGAATGAAAGAAAGATCGAAGACTTCCCTTTTATAGGTTGGTCAGTTCAGTCGATCGAGTAGAAATTCTACTCGATCAAGAACGTATTCCAGACAGAACAGCTCGATCGAGCAGTTACGGCATACTCGATCGAGTGGTTTCTTTTCTTGATCTTCAGGTTATTTGATCGTTTTGAATTCTCCTCGAACGCTTTGAATTCTCCTCGATCGAGGTCTTTGTCTTCCACAAATCTCTCGATCGAGTAGTTTTCCTAGTTGCACAGCCTTTGACTTTCAGCAGTTGATTTCCGCTTCAGTTTCCTGCAAAGACGATACAAAACGATACCCAAAGAATACCAAAAATTGTCTAACAGGAAAAAATAAATTGTTTATCTAAACTACGGATTATAATCTAACGTCTAATCTAAGTAAATAGTCTAATTGTCTAATTGTCTAACGCAATAAATTGTTATTTACAAATTGCACGGG
Source organism: Heliosperma pusillum (assembly GCA_022085475.1). Lineage (NCBI taxonomy): Eukaryota > Viridiplantae > Streptophyta > Magnoliopsida > Caryophyllales > Caryophyllaceae > Heliosperma > Heliosperma pusillum. The sequence continues at coordinate 12,673 of JAIUZE010004568.1, read as the reverse complement.
GTTGCAAACCCGGCTAGTAACCAAACAGTTTCATGACAAGGCCACCCTTGGGCCTTTGGCTTGCGGAGATACCCTCAGCTGCGGTAACTTCCGACTTCTTTCTCCACACATAAGATAGTTTCTTGGAGTCTAGCTCCACTTCTGAATCACTCGAGTACATGCGAGCTCCTTTGTCCTTCTTGGACTTCTTCTTGATATCGTCACGCGAACCTGGCTCTCCCTTCTTCAGCTCCAATGCTACCGCTCTATGATCTGTAAGGCAACATACAACATCACGTTCCTCCAATTCGCTCCCAAGGTGGGGCGGAGGTGTTACGGTAGCAATGGGAATATCACAGACATGAGCTATAGGTTCGATAGGAACCGAAGCTTTGTCATGCGTGAATAAATCGGGTGTGATATCAGCTAAGGGAAGCGCGTGACATGGTGAAACAAGCATAGGACCCTTACTAGCATGAGACTGCGTGAAAACTAGGTTCTCCCCACCTATTTGAAAAGTCAGTGTCCGTAACCCGACATCAATAACCGCTTGCGCAGTATGCAAGAACGGTCTTCCCAAAATGATAGGAGTGTGAGAATCCTCAGGTATGTCCAAAACTATGAAATCGACCGGGATAAAGAATCTTCCTATTTGCACAAGAACATCCTCTATGATTCCTAAGGGTCGAGACAAGGTCCTATCTGCCATTTGCACTGTCATGTTGGTACACTGAAGCTTGGTAAAGCCTAACCGTTTGGCTAAAGACAAAGGTAAGACGCTAACACTAGCTCCTAGGTCACATAACGCGTTATCTATAAGATAGGTACCTATATGACACGTTATGGAAAAGCTACCTGGGTCGGACAGTTTAGGTGGGCTCTTGTTTTGGAGGAACGCGGAGCATTCCTCGGTCAAAGCTACAGTCTCTACAGTATCTACTGACCTCTTACGTAAAAGAATTTCACGCATAAATTTCAGGTAAGAGGGTACCTTTAATAGGAGGTCTGCAAAAGGAACGTTCACCTTGAGATCACGTACAATGTCAGCGAACCGAGCATATTCCTTCTCGACCTTAGCGTTCTTCAATCGACCAGGAAACGGAACTGGAATGTCAGGTGATCCACGCTGCATATCCTTGACAATCGCGTTGTTGATCATCCGCTTGCTTAACCCCTTCGAACGAGCTTCTCGCTCATTAGAACCCATCGATCGAGTATCAATGTCACTCGATCGGAGATTATCAGAACTTAAACTGCTCGTTCGAGCAGAATCATCATTCGAACTACTCGGTCGAGTAACTGTACCCTCTCGATCGACCAGTTGTCTATCTGTTTCACTCGATCGACCAGCTGAAACCTCTCGATCGAGTACTTTCTCCTTCAATTCATTCGATCGAGTAAAAATAACCTTTCGATCGATTACATTATCAGCAACAGCCTTCGCAACATTGGGATGCGCACCAGAAATATCAGCAACTGTACCAGCAGGACTGTCATAAGCGAGAATGCTTCTAAGAGTAATCATGTTCAGCGTCTCCTTGTTCTTATCGGTCTGAGACGGTAACTGGCCAGGTTGCCTAGTCGATCTAGCTCCCGCCAATTGAGCAATCTGCGACTCCAAAAGCTTAATAGTAGCATTCGTTGGTTGATCAGATTTGCTCAATTGGATAGCTAAAGCTTGTATCATCGACTTTAGCTCCCCGACTTCTGAAATTCCTCCAGATGAGGAACTAGCTTGCTGTGAAGACTGGATTTTCTGGAATCCTTGCTTGTGCGGCGGTTGATACGTCGGCTGCGGTGGTGGAGGAGTAGGATTTAGGACATTCTGACTTGTCCATCTCAAATTGGGATGGATGTTCCCTTGATTGTAGTACCCACCCCCTTGACGGTATTGTTGAAAGGAGCAGACTTGCTCCTTTTCAGCAAAACAATCTACAGCCGTGTGACCAGTTTTTCCACACCTTTCACAAGTAGTCACATCATCTCGCTGCAGCAAATGAACCGTCTGCTGGTTATCTGCAGCTTGCTTCTCCCATTTGTCAATTCTGGCATTGAGTTTATCAAATTTAGCATCCAGACCGTCAGAATCAATACTAGCTATCGTCCGTGTACCACTTCGCGGATTACCATATTCAGCACAATGGGTTGCCATCTCCTCGATCAGTTTCCAACCCTTATCATCATCTATTTCCTTCTGGAACCTCTCGTTTGATGCGGTATCTAAGATAGCTCGATGATCATCATATAACCCGTTGTAGAACTGGTTACATAGAAACCACTGTTCGAACCCATGGTGAGGAACATACCTCACTAGTGTCTTAAGTTAATCCCAGGACTCATAGAGATTTTCATGAGTCGTTTGCTTGAAATTTGTAATCTGACCCCTCAAAGCATTCGTCCTCTGCGGCGGAAAATACTTCTTGAAGAAAGCCAGTGCAAGTGTGGTCCAATCGGTAATACCCAGTTCCTCTCTATTCAAGTTCTTCAACCAGTCTTTGGCATTGTCAGTAAGGGAAAAAGGGAACAAGAACTCCTTGATCTTGTCTGCTGTCTCCCCTTTAGAAACCGGAATAGAAGAACAGTAATCAGCAAAGGTCTCCATATGCTTCCTCGGATCTTCCCCAGCCACACCCCTATACTTATCCTGCTGGACAAGCTTGATATAAGACGGAAGAAGATCGAAAGAAGTTCCATCTTCGTCCGTTGTAAGTTTGAATATCTGGGGTAAACATGCAACGGTGGGCTCAGAGTGACTAGCAATGTTAGGCATCTTTGCTGGTATGGTAGGATCTCAACTGTCGAATCTTCCTTGAAAATGAAACTGTCGAAGACGGATTCAGAAGTACTCAAGTCTTCCTCCTGAACAGTCTTATCTAACCCTCTCTTTCTGCGTAAGAAGGTTCTTTCAGGCTCCGGATCAGCTTCTACTAATTCGAGCCTTTGGGACCTGCGCATACACAACTATAGAGAGAAAAATAAGAATAGTCTTAAGGAATTAGAAATTAAACCCACTCCAATCAATGATAACAAGCCAAAAACTGACACTACGGTAGAATATACCTCGACTACTAAACTAGCTTGGCAAGGGTAGGCTCAGTTTGGAATGTAGTTAAGGGCAACAGGCAGATATGGCTTTATGTGGAGTTAATGGGGTAAAATGAGGAAAAGGGAGATGCAAATATTCTCAAAACACGTAATACTGACCACAAACCCAATGCGTACAGGCAATAAGAAATCAAAGTTCATATACAAGCAAATGACACGAGATGTGGGGAGTAACTACTCTCATTCCTAGATGAACTGGTCATAGATGTCACCAGTTATAGGCTCTAAAACTCAGAAAATATAAGTAGTTTGCCAAAATGTTGAGTCAAGTCTAATAGTCAAATTTAAATTCCAAGACAAAACTCAATAGTTCACTACTTCGAATTTACTAAGTAAGTCAAGAACGGTGCAAGGAATAGCATAAAATAGACTTGTAGTGCGATTTCATCATGAACAAGACTCCAATCCGACTCGACTATATGCAAAAATAAACGTGATATTTTTGATTTTTTCAAATTTTTTCTAGTTTACATGAATTGTAAACGTGAATGCAATACAAATGCAAATGCAGACGCAAAAGGATGTAAAACACCTCCCTAAACCAAAACAGACAATGTCCTCATTGGCCATAGCACAACAGCATATATGGGTCTTGGGGTCAGGCTTGTCTGGCTTGTGACTTGATCATCAAGGCCCCTTGGGTGAGCTCCTGCTGCAGGTTTAGTAGGAACTTGCATGAAAGGAAATGGAAAAGGATAAAGGTACGAGTAAAGGTTTAAAGTTTAATCCCCAAAATTTCTCCTTTTAGACTCAGGGTGATAGCAAAGCAACTCATCCCGATAACAAAGGTCTCTTACAAGGGACCATCGTACCACAAATCATCAAATTAAGGTACACCTAGATTTAACAAATCGATTACAACCCAATACATCCACCCTTTCATATAACACAGATTCCCAATTGCGTAATTGCAACTCAAGCATAGTAACATTCTCTCAACTCCAAAATTTGACACATTCTCAAAGGTTTCAAAACCGAAGGACTAACAAGGAATTCTTCATACCAATCTCTTTTCAACTCCTATGGCCCACAAGGTAGAACACCGAGCAAAACGTCATCATCAACATCTTAAGGCATCACCGTCATAGCCAATCTAATCAAATTTCACTCATGCCATAATCCTTAAGTAACATGGTTTAATCTATCATGACGACTTACTACCTCAACCAAGTCTCCGATACCATGATATAAGATCATATTTTTAAATCCAAGAATTATAGCCAAGTACTTTTCCACCAAGCGTATACTCTAACACATACACTAGAATCCACAAGAAGTCACCTAATCTCAAAAGCATTTTACACCTCAAGGCATCATTCAAACTCCTAAGTTCAAAAGAGTAAATCACTAATGGGTTAAGGAGTCCTAGCCAATTCATTCAACCTTACACCATCAAATATCATGAACTATCCACACATTAGTCATGGCTAGCATCAAGCCTTAAAATCATCAAACTTATCTTACCACCTTTTCACAGAGATACAACCAATCATCAATATAGGGTGAACTTAGATCTACACCATTTACCTCAAATCCCAATTTCATTCTAACCAACACTAACATCCCACAAAGTTCAAAATTCTTCCGACCAAGTATAATATACCACAAACAAATGGGTATGGCATCCACAAAAATGTTACATGAGGAAGGTAAGGATACCAATTGATAAGGAGGAGGGAAGTAACAAGAGTAATCTCCAAGGGGAGAAGACGTTAGAAGATAAAGAAGCACTTAGATAGAAGGAAGAGAGCATGATACATTAAGGACGAGAGAAATCATCGATGAGGAAGAAATACACTTCAATTAAGCTTGTCAATCCTCAAATCTTCGGTAGAGGATAATTCTTCTAGGTAACAAATGATCCACCTCAAGACGGTAGATACAAACAAACATAACATCACTCAACACAATCAACAAACAAGTTAGAACCTAACAAAACATCAAGTACACCAAAGACTACCAACTTAAGGTCCTTCAGTCTACCCATCTCTCGTTTATTATTTCAAGGTCAAGTAGTTTAAGTTTAGGGTTCACGTGTGTGCGTCGGGAGCGTTAAAGCTCTGATAGCAACTGTGACAACCCTCGCGAATGCGGAAATAAAACATACAAGCATGTGATTTAATTAGCGGAATTACGGTGTTTTTAAAACTTTTTACATGCAAATAGAAAATACGAGGAGTGTCAAATATTACAAACTAAAGTATGAAATACAACAAGAGACGTAGTCTCTCAAAATGTTATCCAACAACAAAGTTATTAGCAACTAGCTAAAAATCGTGTAGAGGTGAATCTTCCAGGCAAACGCCCGCTAGCTCACACCCGAACCCAAAATACCACAAGCAAAAAGCCATCCAATCAAGCAACCTGTTCATCCATGAAAAACATGAACGCCACAGTCAGTGGGGAGTAACTCCGGGTTCTCCCAGCCATATCACATTAAACGTACATAAAAGGAAATACAAAAGTAGAAGCATGCATATATAGATTTACATGTGAAATACGATAAGGATAAATAGGCAATTCAATATATAATGATAAGAGTACATGAAGTACAAGTCCGTAACCATCATGCTATAGATAGACGCGGGGAAGACACTCTTAGGCAACCATATACACTCACTAGGGCTTGCATCTCACCGTTAACGGCATAAGTTTGATAAGATTGAGACTCGACAAACAAACCATGCCAAGTCATCCAAAGATCATAAGTAATCAATCATATAATCATCCAACCAAACAAACGATACGTTGACGACATCTCTCACTGTAAATGACACGCACTAGTACCGTGTACATGGCAAGAATGATTAAAATCGCATCCACGGGCTAAACATTTCCCTGAACGCATACACGATGACATTTCGTATATGTAGACTAATTTCCTCCTGGTAGGACGACGATAATAATACGGTCCTAGTCTAAACCTGGCCAGACTCTCGGAATAAACGTGTTCCAATTTGACAAGCGATGACATTTCGCATCCAAGACTCGGTCAATCATAGAAGCCGAGTACCCCAAATTCGGTCGACATTCACGAAAGAGGCGGAAAAGAGCACAAGCATCATAACAAGCGGTACGCTACATGCAATGAGACCACTTTGCAAGTATACAACATTTGACGGCCGGGTCGACCAACGCAAAGCGTTCGCCTCCCAACAACGTCGTCATATGACCACTAACACATGCAATTAAGCAGTAAGGATACGCTCCCCGTTCCGACATTCCAGCCTTACGAACGTGGAGGTAGCCAAGGGAATGAGAGTACAAAGCTCATAGGAAATTAGTGCTCAAACCGTAACATGTGTAAAAACCGACTCAAAGTGGGACATACCAAAAACCGTCACAAAACATGCGATACAAGCGAGTGAAATATTATATATTCAAAACATTAATATTTAAAGTCATTTCGTAAATTTATACGATAAATGAACCATCGTAAATATTATAAACGAAAACATAAGTAAGAATCTCAAAACAATTGTCAGCAGGTGCCAGCCGGTCAAGGGGACCGGCTGCCGGTTACCCGGCTGGCATCATATATCATATGAAAACTTAACTAAAAATGCAGTATGTCCCAGCCGGTCAAAGGGACCGGCTGCCGGCTACCCGGCAGGGACCAAAGGCATACGAGAAAAACAAGACAAAGTGAGGTGTGTCTCAACCGGTCGGCAGACCGGCTGCCGGTCGGCCGGCTGAGACCTAAATCATGCATCAACTTTTACGTAACATTAATAATATACAGCCACTCCCCAGCCGGTCGGCCGGCTGGGGTTAATATCACACGAAAATCACCAATTTCACTAAGGTTCAACATCCAACAATTATCATCTACCATCATAAATCACCAATTCTCATATCAATTCTCAACCAACAACAATTAACATCAACAACACAATTCCTAAGCTTACAAATAATATTCTAAATACGATTACTAGCATAGAAAACATGAAAACATGTAAATGATATCGAGTAACCCTTCACCGTTACCTTTACGCGTCTTCAATCGATTTCTAAGCCTTCCTCCAATAGATAGTAATCTTTGTCGGGGTTTTGAAGGTCACCACCTACGATTAGATAATAAAAGATGAATATAATTCACCTTGAGAAAGACGGATAAATTGAAAAGCGAGAAAGACGGTAATTTTATTACCAATACGGATAGAGGACGATGAGAGGAAAAGAATAAGACGAACCTAGTTGAATTTAAGCGAGAAATGAATGAGTGGTGATGAATCCAAATTGATTCATAAATAGAGTTTAGGTTTTGGTGGTTTCATGAGGAAGAAAGAAAAAGTGGAAAAGAAGGAAGGAGTTAGGGTTTATGAGGGGTTATAAGGAGGGTGAGTTGAAAAATATGGGGAAAAGCCCATAAGCGCCTTAAGACGCAACTTACTCGAAATCTCGCGTAAAGTCCGAAAACGAACTCGGAAATTCTAAATTAGACACGAAAAATTTAATTCTCGACTAAAACTAAAATTCGCTGAAAAGTATCCGTATAATATTTTTACTATAAAAAGTAGGGTACATTTGCGGGTGTTACACTCTCATTTGGGCAGCGGAGAGCCACAAGTCTTACAAGACGACACAGAGCATGGTAAGCCTTTGTGTTTGCTTGTCATTTTCCATATCCGATTGCCACTTATTTTGAAATATAAAATGCTAAATGACTTTCTTGATTCAAATTGCAGGAAGCCGGGAACATGTGGTCCTTTTCAGGCTACGCGACCATGATTGAGGTGTATGAGAAGTTCACCGAGGATGAGAATACCCTCATTGGGGGAGTAGCCTTCGAAGAGTTGGTCCGAGCCTGGGGGTCGATCAGGGAGATGAAGATTCAGGATAACCTTTGCCTGATTCGGGCCTTCTTGTATCATTACTGGGATACGACTACGACCTTCCATATGCCTTTTGGGGAGGTCGGAGTCACCTTGGAGGATTACGGCAAGGGCGGCTGCTCTACCTGGGTTGGTGTCGGAGCTCTTACGTTAGAGACTACTTTGCTGGTAGGAATCCGACAAGAGTGAGGATAGGTGGAGAGATGGTGGCTCTTCTTCCTTGTACAGCTACGCAGAGGACTTGATTTTGGTTGTGGTGGTTCTTGTCTTCGATTTACTTTGGAGACACGGGGGAGAGGCTATCGATGAAGCTTCTTCTTTTCCTTTCTGATTTGAGTAGCCTAGGTCGCTGGGACTGGGTTACTCCTGGCTTTACTGTCCTTACTCGTTACATGAGGGCCATGGTCACGCCAAAGCTGATGGAGAAAGGGATTTCTCCTGCTACAGTTGGTCCTTACTCGTTACATCCGACAATAATTTTGTTTTGCATTGAAAGATCATTATTTGATTTTGACGTTGATACTGTTATCAGCTTTTTTGCAGGCGTGAGTGTACTCCTACTTTCCGGATTTCGCTCCCAAGAGGACGGAGCCTGAGCCGAGGGCGTACCCAGTTATGAGAGACTGGGTGGTGTGCCGTAAGAAGAGCCATCGTTCTTCTTACGATGTCTGCAGGAGGGGCGTGAATGCCTTGCAGTTGGAGCACCTAAGTATCTCCGACTGCTTTCTTTTCTGTCTTTTATTTTGGAGAAACATAATAAGGAATGATCCTTTGTCTTATCATCGTCTGGAACTGGATCATAAGAATGACCCCTTCCTTTCTTTGTCTTAGTGGGTTCCGAGACCTTAGGTTGACTACCTGGACGCACCAACTTTCGTGGCTGAGGTCCTACGTCCTAGAAGCTCGAGACGGTTGCTGCTAAGGACGCCCATGGGACGTGTGTGGTACTTGGGCGAGCGTTTGACTCGGCAATGCTCTCGTGATGCTTTTACGGTCCCCATCGATCCTCTAGGGTCGATGTTTAGGGAGCCTTTTGACGGTGAGAGAGAGGCTGACCTGGCTGGCGTGAATGGAGACGCCCTCCTTTTCTTGGCGAGGATTACCTAGGGTTCGATCGTCAGAGATTGGCGTACTGGCCGATCGTGGTAAGCATTGCTTGCTTTTGTTGTATTTAATTTTGAGAATTGATAAGTTGTTTGTTGATGAACCTATTTGATCTTTTGCAGGAGATCGAGGTGGCAGGCTTACCTCGAAGTGCTTGAGTACACGGATGCGGCTGGCTCCACGACAATTTCAGAGCTCCGTGAGTTCGGCGCGACGGTGACCGATAATGGCTTGGAGTAGTGGGAGAACCTTGTGAGGAGGGTGAGCTTCCAATCCATGACCGTCTTTGATGCATAGGAATGCATTTGTTTTAACCTTTATTTGTATTTGAATGTAGGTGGCCCCGTCTCGGCATGTTGCGCTGTGGAGGGTTGCCAACCGGTTGCGGGCTACAGCCGTTGAGGCACTCGCAGGTGGCCGGGACCGACAGGTAGGAACCTATCGTTTCCTTTTTATTTATTGTTGCATTTTGTATTTTGGAAATGAAATGATTGACTGAAATTAGGTATTTCTTTCGCAGAGAGCCTTGGAGCGTGAGCTGGTAGAGTCTTGGGCGGAGACAGCGGAGTCTCGAGAGGAGATAGCTCGCTTGCTGAGGGAGTTGGAGGCCCGGGATGCCGAGATTGCCGCCCTCGAGATTTTAGCTGGGCTTACAGGCGATGAGGATTAGCCTTCTTGTTTTGTTTGTAGACTTAGGATATTTTGAACCTTGTTTTGGGATTTGTTATACATTTGGATTTGTTTTCGAGCGAGAGCCCTTAGTTTCGGATTTGATTTTAGGGCGAGAGCCGCCACTTTCAGATTTGATTTTAGGGCGATAGCCCCTACTCTTGCGTATATTCCTTTTTTTGACTTGTGTTACGACGGCCTGAATGCCTTTGCTGGAAGATATCTTCTGTTCCTGTAGGTTAGCTTATAGACATGTTTGGTAGCTCACAGTTTCTGCCGTCATGCTGCCAGAATAGAATTCACATAAATTACATGTAGTATATAACAAGTAATCTACTCAAACATTTTACATGTGATATCGGTAGCCTAAACTAGCGCGAAATGAGTGCTAGAATATGATGAAATGCGAAAAATGTATGAAAATGTAAAAAAATATGACCGACAATGGGGAGGGTTACCTCCTCAAAAATGAAAAGAAAAGAAAACGAATAAGTGTGCGTGATTGGCGAAAATGTCGATTATCGTTTAGAAAACTGAACCCGACTAGAATTAGGAAATCCAAAAAAACTAAGTAACTCAACATATTTGCCGAACCCATATTCTATAGGAAATCATAGGCGGACATGAATTAGGAAGGCGCAAGAGCTGGAAATTCCGAGAAAGGGCATCAGGAAGAGGCGAAGCAAGAGCTGCGACTCTTCGAAAGGGCGCAGCTGTTGCTGCGTCGTTTCTTGGGCTGATCAGACCTCGATTAAAATTAGGAAAAGACGAATAGTTTATATAACGAGCTCGGTTGAAGATTTTATTCATACAATTCTTCTAACAATCCGTCTCTCATATAAAAAATCTCAAATCTAAAAAAAAAAGTTGCAATATAATGGATGCCTTTGAAAACCGTCTCAAAGAATGGGCAAATGAGTTCACCCATGTTGAAAAACATGACATGGGTGCCTACAGTCTAGGGACGATCTTTAGTTTAAAGTTGGTGAAAGTAGTAAGACCCTTGCTAGATGAAGGTCTTGAGTACCGGGACCCTAATTTACATGTATTTGCCTTTCTTGGAGGCGATATTTGTCCTTTCCCGGAAAAAATAGCCGCCATTGGGGGATGAGACCCAGAAGATGCTCCAGTTATACCCCTTAACTCTTAAGGGTATAAAAATAAATTCAGGGACCTCCTTGGATTGACAAAAGCTGAGGTAGATCAATATGTTACCTCAAAGGGTGTTCATATGCATGATTTTATGGAGCGATTCATAAATAGGGAAGATCATTCTTTGTCATATGTTGCAAGGCGTAAGGCCTTTGGGTTTTACCTTTTGCATGATTATATTTTCCAAGGACATATTTACAAGGAGATGAAGGGGGATCCCCTTTTCTTGAGTTTGGTGGAACAAATGGAGCTGCGCAAGAGCCCAGCTTGCCTTTGTTTAGGAGAGATTATCTGTGACCTTGACAACAGAAAGGTTAATCGAGAGATTCCATATCTGGCGAGTCTTGTCGTCTTGCATGTAAGAATCCATCCTTTCTTTCCCTTCCTTCTTTTTTTTTCGTCTTTTTTTTTTGTCTTCTTTTGTCTTTCGTCTTTCTTTTCTTTTTTTCGTCTCTTTTTTTTCTTGTCTTTTATTTTTGACATTCTTGCTTGCTTGCTCCAGATATGGTTGATGGAGCGCCTGCGATTAATCGAACCCCTATTTAATGTTCAAGGATATCGTGCGTGCTCGATTACCAAAAGGACTAGGCAATATATGGTCGACTTCTCCAGGGTTCCCAACTATTGGGAAAATAAGCTGAAAGGTGAAGGCGGCTCGTTGATCCGTTGGACTGTGCCATGGTGGCATATTAGGACAGTTACTGGGTCATCATCTTTGGACCCAACTCGGTGACTTCGTATTCCTGGCTTGGAAGTCATGGTATGTATTTTTCAGAAATACTGGTGAGGCAAGTGGGCCATAGGCAGAGGATCCCGAAACTTGATACTATTCCCCAGACTGCCTTGGCTCATACCGCAGAGTCTTCTAGAGAATGGGCCACGAGATGGGTACAAAGGAATATGTGGTTCATACCCGTTCGTGTTGGCTCCCTATGGGTATCTGACTCATATTTGCGATGGAGTAAGGCTAGTATTCCAGAAGAGCGCGAGAAGCTAAGGAAACACGAGCTTGTGGATTGCAAGATTTATGAATCTGGTAAGGAGAGGTCGAAAAATCTGACAGAAGGCTAGGAGGAAGCCGGGTTCCCAATCACGCATCCAGCGAAGAGGTCGAGAACTAATCCTGCTGCGAGGGTAGTTGTGACAACCCTCGCGAATGCGGAAATATAAAACAAACAAGCATGTGAATTATATTGCGGAAATAGGTAGTTTTAAAAACTTTTATACATGCAAGTTAAATAAAACGAGGAGTGTCAAAATATTACAAACTAAATGCGGAAAATATAACAAAGAGACGGGGTCGCTTAAAATGTTAGCAAAGAACAAGTGTTTAGCAAACTAGCTAAAACGTCTAGAGGTGAAACTTCCAGGGACAACGCCCGCTAGCTCACACCCGAACCCCAAAACATCATATCCAAAAAGGCATCCAAGCAAGCAACCTGTTCATTCATGAAAAACATGAACGCCACAGTCAGTGGGGAGTAACTCCGGATTCTCCCAGCCATATCACATTAAACGTACATATAAGGAAATACAAAAGTAAAGCATGCATATATATACATACATGTGAGTTGCGATAAGAATAGATAGGCAATTCTATAGATAATGATAAGCACATAAGAGGCACCAATCCGAATCCATCATGATATTCAAAGACTCGGGGAAGACACTCTTAGGCAACCAAATACGCTCACTAGGGCTTACATCTCACCGTTAGCGGTATAAGTTTGATAAGATTTAGACTCGACAAACAAACCATGCCAAGTCATTCAATGGTTCAATCATATAATCATTCATGTAATCATCCATCCAAACACACCGACACAATG